>WNWK01052360.1:0-7500 GCA_009830355.1 Cherax destructor | reverse complement strand
AACCACATGATCACTGGCCCCGAGGGGTCTTTCATATGTGATGTCCTCAATATCTGCACTACTCAAGGTGAATACTAGGTCCAGTCTCGCTGGTTTATCCTCTCCTCTCTCTCTGGTAGTGTCCCTTACGTGTTGGTACATGAGGTTTTCCAGTACCACCTCCATCATCTTAGCCCTCCACGTTTCTTGGCCCCATGTGGCTCCAAGTTCTCCCAATCGATTTCCTTGTGGTTGAAGTCACCCATGATCAGTAGGTTTGCTATGCTCGCATGAGCCCTTCTGGCCACTTCAGCCAGTGTGTCAACCATCGCTCTATTACTCTCATCATACTCTTGCCTTGGCCTCCTGCTGTTCTGTGGTGGGTTATACATCACTGCCTGGTCACAGACCGGGCCGCAGGGGTGTTGACCCCTGGAACTCTCTCCAGGTATACTCCAGGTATACTGCAATTACCACCTTGGGACCTCCAGACTGAAGCGTTCCTACTATGTAATCTCTTGCTTCTCCTCTGTCTCCTCTCTCCAGCTCATCAAAATCCCATCGGTGTTTGATCAGCAGTGTGTGTGTGTGTGTGTGTGTGTGTGTCTGTACTCACCTAGTTGTGGTTGCAGGGGTCGATTCACAGCTCCTGGCCCCGCCTTTTCACTGGCCGCTACCGGGTCACTCTCCCTGCGCCATGAGCTTTATCATACCTCTTCTTAAAGCTATGTATGGAACCTCCCTCCACTACATCGCTTCCCAAACTATTCCACTTCCCGACCACTCTGTGACTGAATAAATACTTCCTAACATCTCTGTGATTCATCTGAGTCTTCAACTTCCAACTGTGTCCCCTTGTTGCTGTGTCCCATCTCTGGAACATTCTGTCTTTGTCCACCTTGTCAATTCCTCTCAGTATCTTATATGTCGTTATCATGTCCCCCCTATCTCTCCTGTCCTCCAGTGTCGTCAGGTCGATTTCCCTTAACCTCTCCTCGTAGGACATACCCCTTAGCTCTGGGACTAGTCTTGTTGCAAACCTTTGCACTTTCTCTAGCTTCTTTACGTGCTTGGCTAGGTGTGGGTTCCAAACTGGTGCTGCATACTCCAGTATGGGCCTAACGTACACAGTGTACAGAGTCCTGAACGATTCTTATTAAGATGTCGGAATGCTGTTCTTAGGTTTGCTAGGGCCCTATGCTGCAGCAGTTATTTGGTTGATGTGCGCCTCAGGAGATGTGCCTGGTGTTATACTTACCCCAGATCTTTTTCCTTGATTGAGGTTTGTAGTCTCTGGCCCCTAGACTGTACTCCGTCTGCGGTCTTCTTTGTCCTTCCCCAAACTTCATGACTTTGCACACTTGGTGGGGTTGAACTCCAGGAGCCAATTGCTGGACCAGGCTTGCAGCCTGTCCAGATTCCTTTGTAGTTCTGCCTGATACTCGTCCGATTGAATTCTCATCAACTTCACATCATCTGCAAACAGGGACACTTCGGGTCTTTCCTTCCTCATGTCGTTCACAAATCCGCAGCACCGGTCTAGGACTGACCCCTGGGAACCCCTCGTCACCGGCGCCCACTCTGACACCTCGCCAGTCCATGACTCGCTGCTGTCTTCCTGACAGGTTTTCCCCTGATCCATTTAGTGCCTTCCTGTTACCCCTGCCTGGTCCTCCGGCCTGCCTAATCTCTTGTGGGAACTGTGTCAAACGCCTTCTTACAGTCCAAGAATATGCAATCTACCCCCCCTCTCTCTCTTGTCTTCTTTTTCACCCTGTCTAGAACTCCAGTGGGTTGTGACACAGGTTTTCCCCTCCCTGAAACCGTGTTGGCCGTCTTGTAGATCATTCCTTTCTGGGTGTCAACCACTCTTCTCCTGATTATCTTCCCATGACCTTGCATACTATACATGTCAGTGACACTGGTTTTAGTTTAGTGCTCGTTCCTGTCTCCTTTTAAAAATTGGAACTACATTTGCTGTCTTTCATACCTCAGGTTTCCCCTGTTTCGATAGATGTTTGAAGATTGTTGTTAAGGGTACACACAGCTCCTCTGCTCCCTCTCCCCCCTCCCTCTCTGTGTGTTTGTGCGAGGTGTGTGTGTTGTCTGTCTGTGTGTTTGTGTGTGTGTTTGGGGTTCTGTTTGTAGTCTCTGATTAATATTTATAAGTGTTGAGTACCAACACCTGGCCCACAAGCTGCTACCTTCAGATCATGTGTATGGAGTGTTGCTGGCCCTTAGTAAACACTTTATTACCACTGTAACTTGGGGCCCAGTTCCTGGACTCATTATGTATATCGGGTTTCTTTTATACCACCCACATGTTGGATGAGGTTACTCCCACCCACATGTTGGATACGGGGTCACTACTACCCACAGGATGGGTATGGGTCACTACCACTCACAGGATGGGTAGGGGGTCACTAACCCACATGATGGGTATGGGGTCACTACCACCCACAGGATGGGTAGGGGTCACTACCACTTACAGGATGGATATGGGGTCACTACCACCCACAGGATGGGTATGGGGTCACTACCACTCACAGGATGGGTATGGGGTCACTACCACCCACAGTATGGGTTGGGGTCACTCACCCACAGGATGGGTATGGGGTCACTACCACCCACAGGATGGGTATGGGGTCACTACCACCCACATGAGGGTATGGGGTCACTACCACCCTCAGGATGGGTATGGAGTCACTACCACTTGCAGTATGGTTATGGGGTCACTACCACCCCAGGATGGGTATGGGTCACTACCACCCACAGGAGGTATGGGGTCACTACCACCCACAGGATGGGTAGGGGGTCACTACCCCGGAAACAATATTTGTTGGGGTTTAGGCTAGAACATCAGGAGGGAACAAAATAGGTGGAGACCATACCTGAGCTCACTGGTGGTCAGGCCCCACTCTGGATCTTTCGCGTTTACAATCAACACATCAGAATAACATTCCAGTTGGTGTCATTCCCCTTTAACTAATCTCTGGACTTTCTACATATTTCTGCAAATTTAAGCTCCTGATGATGTGTTGATTGCAGCACGAAGGCCTGAGCTATCATTCTACTCTTCTTGGGGTTTTTTTTGGTTTTTTTTTATTATATATATATATATATATATATATATATATATATATATATATATATATATATATATATATATCAAAACACGATCTCGGCCGAAAGGGGATTGAACCTCGAAACCAAAAGTACGCAGTGCTTGCCGACCGTACACTGGTCCAATACCTTGGCGTCCCGCTCACGCTAGACGTTCATCCAAGGCAGCCAGCTGTAAGACCGCCTGAAAGCTGGGGCCTTTGGGTCAACGTCGCGGGCTGGAACCAAGTATTGGACCAGTGTGTACGTCGGGGGAAAATTCCCCAAGGTTTAGGTTCAGTCCCTTTTGGCCAAAATTTTTTTAAAATATATATATATATATATATATATATATATTATTATATATATATATATATATATATATATATATATATATATATATATAATTTTAACACCAAGCAATGTAACCTGTTTGTACCAGTGTAATCTGTTTGTACCAGGACCATGTGTTTGCCAGTGTCTATATGTTTGTACCATTCATTTTGTACCAGTGTATCATACGTTTGTACCAGTGTACCATATGTTTGTCCATTAAATGTTTATAATACACACTGGTACCTTTTTTTTACGCTAGTTGGGATAGTCAGCAGGATGTGAACTGACCCACCCTTTTAAAAAATTTTCCCCCCCTTTCATGTTCCCCCTTTCATGTTCACCTTACATTTTTTCCCCCCTTTTCATTTTTCCCCTTTACATTTTCAGCTTATTTTCCTTTAAAAGGGGGTTTTGGGGGCAGTTTGGATGTCAACTGTAAGGGGTAGTACAGAAAGGGGTCCATGATCTCTGTGGATATTCTATTAGTATCAGTTAGGGGGTTTTTTAAAAAAGCTAAACCCAAAGTCGTACAGCCCTAGGGGGGGGAAAGGGAAAAAAAATGATGAGGTTTGATCCAAGATAAGATAGTTTGCCCAAGGGCCCTTCCCCGGCACCCAGGACACTTGTCGGGGGGTGGGGCTTGAAGAATTTCTTTTTTAAAAGGGTTTTTTGTACACAACAATGGCACTCCCCCCTCTGTGTGCCTCGGTAATTTTTGACTACCGTCCACGGGAGGGCATGGGATGGTCTTCCCCACATGATGGGAAAGGAAATGATCTTCACCCACAGGATGGGTATGGATGATCTTCACCCACAGATGGGTAGGGGATGATCTTCCCCCACGGGGGGGGTTGGGATGATCTTCCCCCAAAGGATGGGTAGGGGATGATCTTACCCCAGTGGGTAGGGGATGATCTTCACCACAGGATGGGATGGGATGACTTCACCCACAGGATGGGTAGGGGATGATTTTCCCCCACGGGGGGGGGAGGGGGATGATTTTCACCACAGGATGGGTAGGGGATGATCTTCACCCATAGGGTGGGTATAGGGTTTTCCATGTGGGGGGGAAAACCCCTTTGGGATAGCTTTAAATATGGGTTGGATGCATACATGGGGGGGGTTGAGTTATCGTAGCAGGGGCCATATGGGCCCCCTCAGTTTTCCCTTTTTTTTTTGGGTTTCCCCATGCCCCCAAATAACGTGTTTTTCCCCCAGGCTTCAAAAAATTTTTAATGGTTTTTTTGGGAACGTGTTATTTCCCCCCTGCCCTCTCACTACCCCCCTCCCCCCTCACTACTCCCTCATTGTATTCTCACTGCCTCTTATTGCCTCCCTCCCGCTCCCCTCCTGCCTCCCCTGCACCCCCACTGCCCTCTCCCCTGCCCTCTCACTCCCCCCACTCTCCCTCATTGTATTCTCCCCCCCTTTTGCCTCCTCGCTGCCCCTCACCCCCTCCCCCTGCACCCTCACTGCCCCCCCCCCTACCCCTCCTGCCCTCTCCCCCCATTGTATTCTCACTGCCTCTTATTGCCCCCCCCACTACCCCCCCATTTTTTTTCTCACGCCTCATTGCCCCCCCCGCTGCCCCTCACTGCCTCCTCGCTCCCCCCTGTCCCTCACTCCCCCCCTCCTGCTCCCTCCTCTCCCTCATTGTATTCTCCTGCCTCTTATTGCCCCTCCTCTCCCTCAGTATTCTCACTGCCTCTTATTGCCTCCCCTTTCCCCCCCGCCCCCCGCTCCCCCCTTTTCCCCCCTCCTCCCCTTTTTGGCCCCCCCTGCCCCTCTCACACTCATTTTTTTTTATTTTTTTCCATTTTTTTGGTTTAATGGGGGGAAAAGGGTTTTTTTTAAAAAGTTTACAGAACGCCAAGCAATAGGTCAGTAAGTGCCAATAAAAAAGGGGTAAAAAAAAAAAAACCCACACACACCCCCGCCCCGAGGGGGGGCAAAACGCTCTGCTTCACGCACGGGGCCCCCCGGGTTCACCCGGCGGACCGAAACATTTCGAAAGTGTTTCTTTTTCCCACATACAAAAAAAGGGGCCCCTAGTGTCTAATCGACATGTGCCTGGGAAAAAATGGTAACTAACTAACACATACACACTTCACCTGCAGCAGTTGTTTTCCACAGGGTTTTCCCCTTTCCCCAAGTGAAGCTTCCCCTGGTTTTATAAAAAAGTTTTTTATTTTAGTAAAACCCTTTGGGTGAAAAACTTTAGTAAAAAAACCCCCCGGGAGTTATCTTCAGCAACTTTTAAAGTTTTAAAATTAATTTTAAATTATTACCCCAAAAAAAGGGAAATTTATCTTACAGTCACCTTCCTACAGTAAAACTTCATGTATGATACAAGAGGGGAATTTATCTTACAGTCACCTTCCCCCCAGTGAAAACTTCAATGTATGATACAAGAGGGGGTGATCTTACAGTCACCCCTTTTTACAGTGAAAATTCAATGTATGATACAAGAGGAAGGTGATCTTGTCACCTTCCACAGGAAAAATTTAATTTTATACAAGAGGAAGGTGATCTTTGTCCCTTCCTCAGTAAAAAAACAATGTATGATACAAGAGGAAGGTGATCTTACAGTCACCTTCCTACAAAAAAGCTTTAAGTATGATACAAGAGGAAGGTGATCTTTCAGTCACTTTCCCAGTGAAGCTTCACAGATACAAAAGGAAGGTGATCTTACAGTCACCTTCCTACAGTGGGGAATGTTTTTTTAAAAGGGAAAGGGGATCTTACAGTCACCTTCCCCCCGTGAAGCTTCAATGTATGATCAAGAGGGGAAAGGGGATCTTACAGTCACCTTCCACAGTGAAAATTCAATGTATGATACAAGAGGAAGGTGATCTTTCAGTCACCTTTCCCCCAGTGAAAACTTCAAGTATGATACAAGAGGAAGGTGATCTTACAGTCACCTTCCCACAGTGCTTCAATGTATGATAAAGAGGAAGGTGATCTTACAGTCACCTCCCACAGTGAAGCTTTTTTTGAAAAAAAGGAAGGGATCCCCAGTCACCTTCCCACAGAACTTCAATGTATGATACAAAAAGGGAAAAAGGGGGCTTTCAGTCACCTTCCCCCCGTGAAGCTTCACTGTATGAACAAGAAGGGAAAAGGGGGTTTCAGTCACCTTTTCCCCCCCGTGAAAAATTTAATTGATACAAGAGGAATGTATGATACAAGAGGGGGAAAGGGGGTCTTACAGTCACCCCTTCCCCACAGTAAAGCTTTTTTGTATGATACAAAAAGGGAAAGGGACTTACAGTCACCTTCCTACCCCGTGAACTTCGCTGTTTTTTTCAAAAAGGAAAAAGATACAAGAGGAAGGGATTTACAGTTATCTTCAACAGGAGAAACTAAAACACATAATTTATATAAAATTTATTTTTTTTTCCCAAAAATTTTGCCGTATCCCTTTTGGGGGAAAAAAATTTATTTGGGAAAGGGGAGAAAAAAAAATCATAGAGCACGTAAAGCTTTTTATAAAGATACAAGAATTTAATGCAATGGGGGGAAAAAAAAGAGACAGCAAATTTTAAGGCAATAGCATAATGAATAACAACTAGTAGGTAGATAATGAAATGCAAAAGAAAAAAAATAGGTTAAAAGGGGGGGGGGTATTATGTAGGTGTGTGGGGGTGTGTGTGTGGTGGCGTCTGACTTCAGTTTCACCACTTTGCTGGAGAGTGAGCACCTCAGTCAAAAGGGGGGCACAACTGGCATACCCCCACAACACCAACACTCACCTCCACGCATTCCACCTTTTTTAGTGCCGTTCATCCCCCCGTTCCGCGCTTCCACTGCTTCGGCACCAGTGCCATCGCACTGGGATACAAGCGCCGACAGACTGTACATGAAAAAGCCCCAAAAAAGCGATTTGGCGATGGATATTAAAAAAATGAAAAAAAAAAGCCCTGACAATGGGGTTGTAGAATCCATCACATAACTCCATCACAAGTGCACAAGAATCCATCACATAGAATCCATCACACAGTCCATCACACAGAATCCATCCAAAAAAATCCATAAAGAATCCATCACAAAAACCACCAAAGACTTCATCACACAGAATCCATC
>WNWK01052359.1:0-12201 GCA_009830355.1 Cherax destructor | reverse complement strand
CAGGGTTTTGTCTGGGGGTTATTTTACTGGGACTCTTTAACAACCCTTGAAATGTGTTTATTTTTAAAACAAATTCTGCAGTAACAACTAGTAACATTCGGAATGTTTGTTCAGGGCTTAGTAGACGAAAATTAGAGAAAACCTGATTTTAGGTGATGTATAATGTATTCACAATGGAGAGGAACTGTGGCACAGAGAGGCTTGATGACGTGACTAATAAAGAGAAGGAAGGTCACTTTAGTGACGGATATGATCATGGCTTTTGCTCTGGACAGTTTTGAAATATAAAATTGTTGAAATTGGAGTAAAATTGACAGAATGATCGACTTTTTGGCTCTCTGTAGTGTGGTTTTTAGGGTAAAACATATTAGTAAAATAGCCGAATCTGGGTCTGTTTGAGGGTTGTATTATATAAAGTGAAAGATCGCAGTCAGCAGGATCCGAAACTACGTTTGGACGCAATTTACAAGTGTGACTTAGTTCTCTGTGTGACGCCTTAGACCACTCAGCTACATATGCCTCGAAACGCTAGGTAGCCTGGTTACAAACCTTGTTTTTTCCTAGTGCGGGAATACTAGTGAGCCTTACGCATGGTTTCCAGGTATTTGATTCTCCTCCTGTATGTTCTGACTACACAAGCGATGGTATATCAGTGCAGTGCGCACAAACAAGCGGAGGTACATGCAAACAAAAAACATAAAGGAGATTGATATAGCTGAAAACCATACCTGAGGCTCACTGGTGCTCCCAGTGCTAGGAAGAAACATGGCTTGCAATCAGGCTACCTGGAATATACCTAGAGAGGGTTTCGGGGGTCAACGCCCCGCGGCCCGGTCTGAGACCAGGCCTCGTGGTGGATCAGGGTCTGATCAACCAGGCTGTTACTGCTGGCCGCACGTAAAGCGACGTAACCACTACAGCCCGGCTGATCAGGTACTGACTTTAGGTGCCTGTCCAGTGCCTTCTTGAAGACAGACAGGGGTCTGTTGGAAATCCCCCTTATGTATGCTGGGAGACAGTTGAACAGTCTTGGGCCCCTGACACTGTTTTCTTCTCGGTGTTTTCGTGACGCCTCTGCTTTTCATTGAGGAAATGTTGCATCTCCTGCCGAGTCTTTTGCTTTCGTAGGGAATGATACTAATCCCTCTAGGATTTTTCAAGTGTATATTATCATGTATCTTTCTCTCCTGCGTTCCAGAGAATACAAATCAAGGGCCTTCAACTGTTCCCAGTAATTTAGGTGCTTTATCGTAATTATATATGCTGTGAAGGTTATCTGTACATTCTCCATGTCAGCAATTTCACCTGCTTTGAAGGGGGCAGTTAGTGTACAACAGTATTCCAGCCTGAAGAGAACAAGCAATTTGAAGAGAATCATCATGGGCTTGGCATCCCTAGTTTTGAAGGTTCTCATTATCCATCCTATCATTTTTCTAGCAGATGAGGTAGCTACCTAACGTTCTGGAGCATCTGTAGTTAAGTGGTTTAAGGCATCACGTAGGAAGCTATGCCACACTTTATATATATATATATATATATATATATATATATATATATATATATATATATATATATATATATATATATATATATATATTATTATATATATATATATATATATATATATATATATTCACAAACACTGATCTCGGGCCCGACGGAGACTCGAACCTACGAACCTCATGACAAGGTACGCAGTGCTTTGCCGTCCGTACCGCACTGGACCAATACCTTGGCATCCAGCTCACGCTAGACGTTGATCCAAGGCAGCCAGCTTTCAGGCAGGTGGCTTACAGTGTTTGTGAATATTTCGCCTGCTCTTGCGAATTCCTAGCATTGTAAAAATCTCTAGTTGTGTCGATGCATGCAGGGGATGAGATGAAAAGTTGTAAGCCTCCTGCCTGAAAGCTGGCTGCCTTGGATCAACGTCTAGCGTGAGCTTGATGCCAAGGTATTGGTCCAGTGTGGTACGGTCGGCAAAGCACTGCGTACCTTGTCATGAGGTTCGTAGGTTCGAGTCTCCGTCGGCCAGAGATCAGTGTTTGTGAATATTTTGCCTGCTTTTGCGAATTCCTAGCATGCATATATATATATATATTATTTTTTATTTTTTTTGTTAACACATCGGCCGATTCCCACCAAGGCAGGGTGGCCCGAAAAAGAAAAACTTTCATCATCATTCACTCCATCACTGTCTTGCCAGAAGGGTGCTTTACACTACAGTTATAAAACTGCAACATTAACACCCCTCCTTCAGAGTGCCGGCACTGTACTTCCCATCTCCAGAACTCAAGTCCGGCCTGCGGTTTCCTGAATCCCTTCATAAATGTTACTTTGCTCACACTCCAACAGCACGTCAAGTATTAAAACCATATGCCTCCATTCACTCCTATCAAATACGCTCACACATGCTTGCTGGAAGTCCAAGCCCTGCACACAAAACTTCCTTTACCCCTCCCTCCAACCTTTCCTAGGCCGACCCCTACCCCGCCTTCCCTCCACTACAGATTTATACACTCTCGAAGTCACTCTGTCTCGTTCCATTCTCTCTACATGTCCAAACCACCTCAACAACCCCTCCTCAGCTCTCTGAACAATCGTTTTGGTAATCCGCACCTCCTCCTAATTTCCAAACTCGAATTCTCTGCATTATATTCACACCACACATTGACCTCAGACATGACATCTCCACTGCCTCCAGCCTTCTCCTCGTTGCAACATTCATCACCCATGCTTCACACCCATATAAGAGCGTTGGTATAACTATACTCTCATACATTCCCTCTTTACTTCCATGGACAAGGTTCTTTGTCTCCACAGACTCCGAAGTGCTCCACTCACCCTTTTCCCCTCATCAATTCTATGATTCACCTCATCCTTCATAGACCCATCCGCCGACATGTCCACTCCCAAATATCTGAATACATTCACCTCCTCCATACTCTCTCCCTCCAATCTGATATCCAATCTTTCGTCACCTATTCTTTTTTTTATCCTCATCACCTTACTCTTTCCTATATTCACTTTCAATTTTCTTCTTTTACACACCCTACCAAATTCATCCACCAACCTCTGCAGCTTCTCTTCAGAATCTCCCAAAAGCACAGTGTCATCAGCAAAAGCAACTGTGACAACTCCCACTTTGTATTTGCTTCTTTATCTTTTAGCCCAACACCTCTTGCCAAGACCCTCGCATTCACTTCTCTTACAACCCCATCTATAAATATATTGAACAACCACGGTGACATCACACATCCTTGTCTAAGGCCCACTTTTACTGAAATAGTCCCCTTCCCTCCTACACACTCTAACCTGAGCCTCACTATCCTCATAAAAACTCTTCACTGCTTTCAGTAACCTTCCTCCTATTCCATACACCTGCAACATCTGCCACATTGCCCCCTATCTACCCTATCATACGCCTTTTCCAAATCCATAAATGCCACAAAAACATCTTTACCCTTATCAAATACTGTTCACCTATATGTTTCACTGTAAACACTTGGTCTACACACCCCCTACCTTTCCTAAAGCCCCTTGTTCATCTGCTATCCTGCTTTCTGTTTTACTCTTAATTCTTTCAATAATAACTCTACCATACACTTTACCAGGTACACTCAACAGACTTATTCCCCTATAATTTTTGCACTCTTTTGTCCCTTTGCCTTTATACAAAGGAACAATACACTCTCTGCCAATCCTAGGTACCTTACCCTCTTCCATACATTTATTAAATAATAGCACCAACCACTCCAAAATTATATCCCCACCTGCTTTTAACATTTCTATCTTTATCCCATCAATCCCAGCTGCCTTACCCCCTTTCATTCTACCCACTGCCTCACGAACTTCCCCTACACCCACAACTGGCTCTTCCACACTCCTACAAGATGTTATTCCTCCTTGCCCTACACACGAAATCACAGTTTCCCCTGTCTTCATCAACATTTAACAAATCCTCAAAATATTCTCTCCATCTTCCCGATACCTCTAACTCTCCATTTAATAACTCTCCTCTCCTATTTTTAACTGTCAAATCCATTTGTTCTCTAGGCTTCTCAACTTATTAATCTCATTCCAAAACTTTTCTTATTTTCAACAAAATTTGCTGATAACATCTCACCCACTCTCTCATCTGCTCTCTTTTACATTGCTTCACCACTCTTTTAACCTCTCTTTTTCTCTCCATATACTCTTCCCTCCTTGCATCACTTCTACTTTGTAAAAACCTCTCATATGCTAACTTTTTCTCCTTACTACTCTTTACATCATCATTCCACCAATCGCTCCTCTTCCCTCCTGCACCCACTCGCCTGTAACCACAAACTTCTGCTGAACACTCTAACACTACATTTTTAAATCTAACCCATACATTTTCGACCCCATTGCCTACACTCACTAGCCCATCTATCCTCCAATAGTTGTTTATATCTTACCCTAACTGCCTCCTCTTTTAGTTTATAAACCTTCACCTCTCTTTTACTTACTGATTCTATTTTCCTTGTATCCCATCTACCTTTTACTCCCACTGTAGCTATAACTAAAAAGTGATCTGATATATCTGTAGCCCTCTATAAACATGTACATCCTGAAGTCTACTCAACAGTCTTATCTACCAATACATAGTCCAACAAACTACTGTCATTACGCCCTAAATCATATCTTGTATACTTATTTATCCTCTTTTTCTTAAAATATGTATTACCTATAACTAAACCCCTTTCTATACAAAGTTCAATCAAAGGGCTCCCATTATCATTTACACCTGGCACCCCAAACTTACCTACTACACCCTCTCTGCATGTTTCTCCCACTTTAGCATTTAGGTCCCCTACCACAATTACTCTCTCATTTGGTTCAAAAGTTCCTATACATTCGCTTAACATCTCCCAAAATCTCTCTCACTCCTCTCTTCTCCAGGTGCATACACGCTTATTATGACCCACTTTTCGCATCCGACCCTTATTTTAATCCACATAATCCTTGAATTTACACATTTATATTCCCTCTTTTCCTTCCATAACTGATCCTTCAACATTATTGCTACCCCTTCCTTAGCTCTAACTCTCTCAGATACTCCTGACTTAATCCCATTTATTTCTCCCCACTGAAACTCGCCTACCCCCTTCAGCTTTGTTTCGCTTAGGGCCAGGACATCCAACTTCTTTTCATTCATAACATCGGCAATCATCTCTCTTATCATCCGCACTACATCCACGCACATTCAGACACCCCAATTTTATAAAGTTTTTCTTCTCGTTTTTAGTAGATTTGTACAGAAGGGGTTACTAGCCCATTGCTCCCGGCATCTTAGTCGCCTCATACGACACGCATGGCTTACGGAGGAAAGATTCTTTTCCACTTCCCCATTGTCAGAGGAACGCCTTCCACCTGAACAAATAACAATGGAAAAAATAATAAAAACAAATAAAGACTCTTGGATATGAAATAAATTAAGACTTTTAAGTTTTTAATAAAATATAAAAAAAATAGGCCTTTGTGGTTCTGGCAGGATGGAGAGTAGGAGAATATAAGCCCAGGTTGAGCCTCTGATGTAGACGAGATGTAGGATGGTTATCCTGGGTAGTTAACAATTCTCGTATGCCACTTGGTCGAGGTACGTAAGATTTTGAAGCGGAAGAGTAGACAAAAACCAAGTCAGAGAGACGTACATCTAGCTCCTTCAAAACTGGCGTCTGTACCAGCTGACCAGGCCAGCAGCAGAGCTGATAAAGAGAAAAAAAAAATAGTTACCACAAGTAAGTAAACATAACACGTAAGAAAGAAAAAGGATAACATGTTTACTTTAAGATGGTAGAAATTACTGGTAACTTTAATTAACAACCACAATTAAAATACCCTTGGTAGAGCACCTTACCTGTTCAGGAGAAGAGTGGAGGTGTAGTGTCTCTCCACAGTTTCACTGTCACCAGGTAAGGTAACTACCACCAGAAAAGGGTGGGGGGTTCTGATTCGGCCCGCAAGAGGGTAGCACCGGCTGAACCCGTGAATGACCGCCGGCAGACTAACAACCTTAACCCATAATTAGACTACTTTTCCCTCACACCCATATATATATATATATATATATATATATATATATATATATAATGTCGTGCCTAATAAGCCCGACGTATAGGCCGAAATTCATGAAAGATTGGACTTTTTCCAAAAAATATTTTTACAGATTGATACATTTTTTCATTGACAATAATATTAAATGTTTTATTTTTGGACCAAACCGAACTTAGGAACCTCATCTAATCTAACTTACACTAGCGTAATTTTTTTTTAGGTAAATGTTACCAGTCGCTGGATGAATCCTAGGTTAGCTGATTAGAAGCACTGGACATTGCTGGTGCTCTCGACCGAGTATGGCACCAGGGACTCTTGGCACAACTTCTAGCACTAGGAATCTCTAAGAGTAGTTCTCAACGGGACAAAGTCAACAAGATACTCTATTGGTGTAAGTGTTCCACAGGGAAGTGTGCTAGGGCCATTGTTATGGAATGTCTACTCAATGACCTTCTTCATATCATCCCAATACCTCATGCATATGAAGACATTTACTTATCCAAGAGTGGAAATGCAAGCTGCTCTAAGCTACATCAATCACTAGCAAAGAGCTATATCAACCTGGGAAACCGATGGCAGGTCACATTTGCGCTTGAGAAAACACAAAATATGATGGTCTCTAGGCACCATGATGGTAATGGCGCAGTGGTAAGAATGAATGGGAGAGCGTTGGTGCCCGAGGATGAAGAACATTAGCCACCCAGCTTTTGTGGTGTGAGGGTGTGCTGTTACACGAGCTGCCACCTAGCGGCGAGCACTGGAAACTTCATTTTCTGTCAACATGGCGACGGCGAGCAGACGCAGGATTAATACCGTCTGTATAGACATGGTGTCTGGGGTGTTGCAACAGGCTACAGTGACGACAGTGCTGCCTAATATCTTACGAGATGTCTACGGGTTGGAGATAGGAGATTTGTACGGAGTAGCTCTAAATGGAGTTAACAGAGTCTTCGTCAAGTTCTTGACGGCTGAAGTTTACGAGAGGACCGTAGACCGCCATCAAGACAGGGTATATACAGTGCACTCTGGATTACAAGTACGACTGAAAGACGTGTCCCGTACCTACACGTGGATCAAGGTCAAGAATGTCCCGTTAGAATCAGATCCCATGGACATCAGCGACGCCTTTGGAGCTACGGCATCGTGCATGCGGCAATGGCTGGGAAGTGGAGTGAGGGACCGTTGGTAGGTCTGTTCGAAGGGACATACTCGCTCAAGATGACTTTACGACGGCCCATTCCTTCTTATGTTGTCCTGCAGGATTTTAGGACCCAGCTCTACGTAACGTACGCGGGACAGAGGAGGACATGCAGGTTGTGTGGAGCGTATGAGCATGTGGCGGCGGACTGCATGCAGAGGAGAGGACCGAGAATGGATGTTGGACGACGAGACCAGGGCGAAGGAGGGCGGGAGGAGGTGCAGGACCCGGTGGTTGACAAGAAGGTTGGACCTAAATTATGGAGTGAGATTGTCGAAGGGTCGACGGTGGTGTGTCAGACGCTGCCACGATCGGAGGGGCAGGTGCCTGCTGCTGGCGCCGAGGCGCTGGCTGACAGCATAGAGGAAGCCCCATTGGTGGAGGCATTGAGGGAGTTGTTGGATGACCCATTGCCGGTGCTCAGTGGGGAGGCATGTGAAGGTGTGATTGAAGCTGCGGGTGTGGTGGATGAGTTGGTGAACAGCTGTGCGGAGCAGCAAGCCATTGTTCAGGAGCAAGTATCGGTAGAGGTACACAGGCAGGAGAGTGTAGAGATGGATGGTAGTATGGAAGTGGTGGCAGGGTCCAGGAAAAGACCGGGCACGGGGACTGATAGTGAAGATATGTTAACACCAGCACAGAGGACAGGTAAAAAGTCAATGGTGGAGGTGGCAGAAAGGACCTGGGGTTGTTGCATGAGTGAACAGATCAAGGGTGGAAGCTGATGGGTAAAGCTGGTAAGGGAAGGCGGTCTCGCAGCCTCCATCGCGCCTAAGGGCAAATCCTTACAGGAGTTTTCAAGTGTCTAACGTTAAATGTAAATGGGTTACGGGATGAGCTTAAACGGGCGTGTATAAGAGTTATTGGAAATTGAATACGAGATTATTGAAGAGGGAAGGGGGCTGAGATGTTCGAAGAGTGGTGGGGAGGGGTGTGGAAGGGAGGGGTGGGGTGTCAAATGGGATTGTCAGATGGTGGATGGAGAGGGGGAAAGAGGAAATTAGGAAGTTTTATGGGTGGGTTGGTAGGGAAGATAGCAGGAGTAGGTTTGGGTATCAGAAATATTTGGAGGGGTTGTTACGTGATTGTCAGGCGGGGATTGGGGGTAGGAGAACGGCAGAGGTAGTGGAATTGAGGGGTATGTTACGGATTTACAAGAGGAACGGTTTCATGCCTTACGGGTTAGGAGTGGTATGGAGGAGGTTTATGGGAAATAAGGCTTCAAAGGTGGTTTTAAGGAATTTTGAGAAACGTAGGAGGGATGTTAATTTCGTCTTTGAAAGTGGAGGGGGTGGATGGGTACCAGGAGGGAGGGTTTTAAGAACGACGGAGGGCATGGGGGTACGCGGAAGGATGGTTTCGTGTTCAATACAGGAAGGGAATGTTAATCAGGTGGAAAGACAAGGGTTATTGCAGGGCATAGGGAGATTCTTGAGTGTGGAGGAGGGAAGAGAGTGCGGGGCAGAGATTTTGGAGGAGGAGGTTTGGGAAGCCGTGCAGGGTTTGAGGTTGGGGAAGTCACCTGGGATCGATGGGTTGCCGGGGGATTTGTACGTAACTCATTGGGAGGTTTTAAAAGGGGTTCTCGTGAGGTTGTTTAATGGGTTGAGGGAGGATGGTTTCATGGGGGAATCAATGAGGACTGGGGTAGTAGTATTAGTGGCGAAGGGAGATTCTCCTGAGGGCTTAAGTGATTATAGGGGTCTGGCGTTGTTGACGCGGATTACAAAATTTTTGCAAAGATTTTGGCAAATAGGATCACGAGGGGTTTAGGTGGAGTTTTGCATGAGGGTCAATTTGGGGTGCCTGGAAGGAGTATTCGTACAGGGCATCGGCGAATTAAGCAGTTTATTGAAGAAAGTGAGGAGGGGGGTGTTAGGATTGGATTGGCAGAGAGCATATGACAGGGTTGATCGAGAAATGTTATTAGCAATATTGGAGAGGCAGGGTTTTGGGGAAGGGTGGTAAGGTGGGTCGAAACATTGTATGCAGGTGCGTTATTTCGAGTGCAGATTAATGGGAAGGTGGGAAGGGCAGTGGAAATGCAGAGGGTCTGCGACAGGGTTGTCCTCTGTCGCAGATCCTTTCGCACTTTTGCAGGACCCTTTTACAGATTGGTAGAGGCGGGGTTGAGGGGAGGGTCTGAGGAGAGGGAGGTGGTGGGTGGCATGGTTGGTTATGTTGATGACACCACGGTGTTGGTTAGGAAGGAGTGGCAATTGAGTGTTGAATGATTTGATAGAACGTTTTGGGAGGGGAACAGGGATGAGGGTTAATAGGGGAAGTCTAATTTATTGGAGGTAGGAAGTTGGTCTGGGGAACGTTGGGGTTGCAGAGGGTTGGAATTGTGAGAAATGATTAAGATATGTGGTATAGTTTTTAGTGCAGATGAGGTAGTGGCGCGGAGGTGAATTCAAGGACGGTGGTGGATGCGGCAATTGGAAGGATGAGGGGCTGGAGTGGAGAGGTGACATTACTGCAAAGAGTTATTGTTATAAATGTGTTGGTGTATAGCAAATTATGGTTTAGGGCGGTGGTATATCCCTCTTGGAGGTGGATGTGCAACGTTTGTTGAGTAATGTTTTAAGGTTCGTATGGGGGCATGGGAGACACTGGCTAAGTAGGGAGGTAGTGGAAACTAAGACGAGGTGGGGTGGGATAGGGTTGATACCTTTGAGGTGAGATTACGAAGTGTGTTTGTGAGGCATGAATTTCTGATGCGAGGAGGGAGGGGGAAGAAGATGGGGTTAGTAATGAAGGAGGTGCAGGTGGTGGGGAAGGAAGGATATATTGGTATGTGAGGCAATTTTACGAGGGTTAATGGTGATGAAAGAGCCGGGGACGAGTAGGGTTAGTAGGTTGATAGGTTGGGCTTGGAGGAGGGAGGTGCAGGGAGAGGGTTTATCCCTGTATGATTGGCAAGGAATATGGAGGTGGTTTCGAAAGCTAAAGTTACATCCTAGGGTGCGTGAGGTAGGATATAGGTTTTTGCAGGGGTTTTGGCTTCTAGAGCTCAATTATACGTCATGGGGTTGGTAACGATGGGTTTGCAGTAGGTGTGGAGCTGGAAACGGCATATCATGTCGTTTATTTTGTGATGGATTGCAGGAGGTGAGAGAATGGTTTGGGTGTTACGACAGGTGGGGAAAGGAGGTTTCGGTTCTGAGGGCGCTGAGTTTGGACCTGGGGCAGTTTTCGGACAGCATACGCAGGGGTTGTCTTATTTGGTATTGGATTATGTTTATATTTCATGGAGTTGTAGGGAAGAGGAGGGAGGGCACGTATTGGGGCATTGGGAGCGGCTTTTTATAGGACTAAGTGTAGGAACAGGGAATTATATGGTAGGGCGTGGATGGGGCTTTCTGCAGCCTTATCGAGAGATGACAGTGCATGGGTTAAGGGCGTGGGGAGGGAGAGGTTAGTGGGGAAGGAGGGGATGGGTTAGGGTGGTGAACGGGGATGGGTAAAGTAGTGGGGAATGTGTAGATGATAGGTAAGGGGGGTTAGGTGGGTTCTTAGGTGGAAGGACTTTAGGTGGGAGGGTGTAGATCAGTGGGGAAGAGGCTGGGGTAGTTTGTGCTTCAGTACATCTCTGAGTATGAGAACCTTCTATGCCGAAGGTTGGTTCTGATTTTGATAAGATGCATACAAGGATTGTATAATCATTGATGTTCATATATTTTGGGCCTTCTGTAAGGTCATTATTGGAGTAAGTTATTTTTTTTATGTTTGTGTTTTCTGTGTTTTGTGTTGAAAAGGCAGAGATCATTATATAAGAAATATGTAACATTTTGTGTGTGCGTGGTTCATGTTATGTTTTCTTGTTTGAGGATTGTGTCCAAGGGGGTATGCATGTGGGGTATATGGGTAGTTCTTTATAAGAAGTGTATATCTCTTCTTGTCTATATTTTGTTATATCATGTTATTGTGTATAGATCGAAGTATACTAAAGGTGGCCTTAAGTATATGGGGCTTGGTGGTTGTAAGAATTTTTGGGGAATAGGACGGATATGTAGTTGTCAGGTATATATTTGTATAATGTAACCCATGGTTGGGAAGGTATATATGTTTTTATATACGATTGTGTCATGGGTAATATGTATGTAATATGTATTCATTCCTTTTTGTGGTCATTGTTTTGTGGTTTTATGTTTTGTCTTATGGCATAACAATGCGTGAACGATCTTGGAGGAGGGGGGGCTGTACAAGGATGAGATTGTAGTTGTTTCTGGTGTGCCTTGAAGCGTTCACGTAGAACTTATTGATTGGTTGGTATATATTTCGTCTGTTATAGCGAAAAGGAAGGAACCATGGAGTGTGATGTAATATTATATTTGGTACTACATTTGGTGTGGGAAGTTGGCTTTGTAGTTGTTTTGATTTTGGGAAATTCTTATGTAAAAGGTAATATCTATGTCATGATGTTTGTATACGCAGATTTCAATAAAATATAAAAAAAAAAAAAAGGGTGGGAAGCTGATGGGAAAGCTGGTAGGGAAGGCGGTCTCGCAGCCTCCATCGCGGCCTAAGGGCAATCCTTACAGGAGTTTTCAAGTGTCTAACGTTAAATGTAAATGGGTTACGGGGTGAGCTTAAACGGCGTGGTAGAAGGCACTAAGGAGGTATGGTGTGCATGTGGCTTTTTACAAGAACACAATTTTAGATGTGGGAGTGAGTTGATGTTGAAAGGACAAGGTGTATGCTGGTTCGTCAGGAAAATTAAAGGGGAGGAGGGTAGCGGTGGCAGAATCTAGCCCTTTTACATTATTTGCATGGGAAGAGTGTGGGGGTCGAATTGTTCGCAGAGGGGGAGTGGGGGGGTGAGGGTATGTTTCCTGGTGTTTACATGCCAGAGATCATTCCAGAAAGGTGAAAGTGGACTTTGTAAGGGATGTAATGATTTATGCTTTTCGGGTTTCCAGGGTGTC
>WNWK01052358.1:0-12201 GCA_009830355.1 Cherax destructor | reverse complement strand
TGAGTATACCAGGTAAAGTGTATGGCAGGGTTATTATTGAAAGAATTAGAGGTAAGACAGAGAGTAGGATTGCAGATGAGCAAGGAGGCTTTAGAGTGGGTAGGGATGTGTAGATCAAGTGTTTACAGTGAAGCATAATGTGAACAGCATTTAGATAAAGGTAGAGAAGTTTTTATTGCATTTATGGATTTAGAAAAGGCATATGATAGAGTGGATAGGGAGCAATGTGGCAAATGTTGCAAGTGTATGGAATAGGTAGTAAGTTACTGAAGGCTGTAAAGAGTTTTATGAGGATAGTGAGGCCTCAGGTTAGGGTGTGTAGAGAGAGGAGATTACTCCGGTAAAAGAGGTCTTAGACAGGATGTGTAATGTCACCATGGTTGTTTAATATATTTATAGATGGGGTTGTAAAAGAAGAAATGCTAGGGTGTTGGGGAGAGGGGTGGAATTAAATTATGGAGAATTAAATGCAAATGGAGTTGACACAGTTACTTTTTGCTGATGATACTGTGCTTATGGAGATTCTAAAGAAAAGTTGCAAAGGTTAGTGGACGAGTTTGGGAGAGTGTGAAATGTAGAAAGTTAAAAGTGAACATAGATAAGAGTAAGGTGATGAGGGTATCAAACGATTTAAATAAAGAAAATTGGATATCACATTGGAGAGAGGGATTATGGAAGAAGTAAATGTTTTCAAATATTTGGGAGTTGACGTGTCAGGGATGGGTTTATGAAGGATGAGGTTAACCATAGAATTGATGAAGGAAAAAAGGTGAGTGGTGCATTGAGGTATCTGTGGAGACAAAAACGTTATCCATGGAGGCAAAGAAGGAATGTACGAAAGTATAGTGGTACCAACACTCTTATATGGGTGTGAATCATGGGTTGCAAATGCTGCAGCGAGGAGGAGGCTGGAGGCAGTGGAGATGTCCTGTCTAAGGGCAATGTGTGGTGTAAATATTATGCAGAAAATTCGGAATGTGGAAATTAGGAGAAGGTGTGGAGTTACTAAAAGTATTTGTCAGAGGGTTGAAGAGGGGTTGTTGAGGTGGTTTGGTCATTTAGAGAGAATGGATCAAAGTAGAATGACTTGGAGAGCGTATAAATCTGTAGGGGGAAGGAAGGCGGGGTAGGGGTCGTCCTAGAAAAGGTTGGAGGGAAGGGGTAAAGGAGGTTTTGTGGGCGAGGGCTTGGACTTCCAGCAAGCATGTGTGAGCGTGTTAGATAGGAGTGAATGGAGACGAATGGTTTTGGGACATGACGATCTGTTGGAGTGTGAGCAGGGTAACATTTTGTGAAGGGGTTCAGGAAACCAGTTAATTGATTTAGTTGGACTTGAGTCCTGGAAATGGGAAGTACAATGCCTGCACTTTAAAGGAGGGTCTGAGATAGTGACAGCTGGGAGGGACTTTCTCAGCTGTCGTATCTGAGCTCCTCTGCAAAGACAGTGATTATGTATGAGTGTGGTGAAAGTGTTGAATGATGATGAAAGTTTTTTTCTTTTTGGGGATTTTCTTTTTTTGGGTCACCCTGCCTCGGTGGGAGACGGCCGACTTGTTGAAAAAAAAAAAAAAATATATATATATATATATATATATATATATATATATATATATATATATATATATATATATATATATATATATATATATATATATATATATATACAGTGGAACCTCGGTACTCGAACTTAATTCGTTTCAGAAGACTGAGTGCCGATCTGTTCGAGTACCAAACGAATTTTTCCCATAAGGAATAATGTAAATTAGATTAATTCGTTTCAGACCCCCAAAAATACAGTGACTTTACGGTGTATTTCTTGGTCTCATTAGATAGAATGAAAGATATATTACAGAAATAGCAATGATTTTGAATGGTTTACAGAATAAAAGTACCTTGAAATTGAGCTGTAAGTAGCGGAAATGTTCGATTTTTCCTAATGCTCACGAGGAAACACGTCACGTCACGCGTCCAATACACATCAACAGGTGGGTCTAATATGCTTTCACAGATGCGTTGATATTATATATACCATTTTTTTCACTAATGCAGTCTGTATATCAGTAAATCTTCAATTTTTTGTGTGAATAAAAATTCAAAACGGAAAACAAGCGTAATATAAGAGGGGCCCGAAGTGGGAGGAGCTATAGGAGAGGGAGGGAGGGGCCAGCAGAAGGAGCATTCAGTATGTGATGAGTCGTCTTGATAGCCGGATACTACCGTTGGCGCGAATATAATGTTGTGTAATTACGCTAATATTAGTAATAAAAATTGTCTATCACATTTATTCCGACTTGATATCAGAAACACGATAGATGACCTAGAAGCACAATAAAGACACCGAAATTAATAATAAAAGGCATATTATATGGAGAGAGGCGGTGTTTACATCAGGGCAAACACACACTAACCAATTTTCTTTTGGTTGGCTGTTATCACTAATCTTCTTAGGTCCCATGGTGACTTATTTATACAAATAATATAAAAAAAAAAAACTAAAAAATGCGAAGAAACACGAAATAATTTACAGTGAAGTTCAGAGGAGTTTTGGACTGAGGGACAACTGCGGGAGACTGAAAAGGTGTTGTGGCAGGTCGTGTTTGGTCGAGTGCCCAGCAAACAGTCGACTACTGAACGATTTTTTTTACAGAACAAAGCATTCGAGTATGGAGCTGTTCGAGTACCGAGGTTTCACTGTACATATATATATATATATATATATATATATATATATATATATATATATATATATATATATATATATATATATATATATATATATATATATATATATATATATATATATATATATATATATATATATATATATATATATGCAAAAGATCACAGTAATCAGGTGATATCAAAATATGCAAAACACACTATGAAAAATAGAGAATTCAAGCGTGTGACTACTCACATTATCAAGGAACTATAAAGGAAACATGACAAGAGGACTTATATAAGGGGAGACTACACCTCACAGTCACATCACACTAACAAAGACTACACCTCACAGTAGCGTAACATCGCACGACTCTGTTTTCCTCTTCACAGAGTCGTGCGATGTTACGCTACTGTGAGGTGTAGTCTTGTTAGTGTGATGTGACTGTGAGGTGTAGTCTCACCCTTATATAAGTCCTCTTGTCATGTTTCCTTTATAGTTCCTTGATAATGTGAGTAGTCACGAAAGCGCTTGAATTCCTCTATTTTTTCATAGTGGTTGTTTTGCATATATATATATATATATGTCGTGCCGATTAGGTAAAACTGGTCAATTAGCAAGAACTCATCTAAAATTAGGTCCTTTCTAAAATTTTATCTTATACGTTTATAGATATATTTTTTTTCATTTATGTTAATGTAAGAATTATTAATTTTGTACCAAGAGAAACTTTGAAAACCTACCTAACCTTATTACAACAAGCGCAATTTAATTTAGCCTAACCCAAATAAATACATTTTAGATACGTTAACATTAATTTAATAATAAACAAACACAATGAAATATATTTTTTTCGTTATGTTCAGAATGATTTTGGCGAAATTATTGCATACACAAATTTTCATTTGTCTTATATGGCAAGGTGAGCGTTGCTATTTAAGCCAAAATCGCAAGTTTTACCTAATCGGCACGACATATATATATATATATATATATATATTATATATATATATATATATATATATATATATATATATATGTCGTGCCGATTAGGTAAAACTGGTCAATTAGCAAGAACTCATCTAAAATTAAGTCCTTTCTACAATTTTCTTATACGTTTAAAGATATATTTTTTCATTTATGTTAATGTAAGAATTTATAATTTTGTACCAAGAGAAACTTTGAAAACCTACCTAACCTTATTACAACAAGCTCAATATTATTTAGCCTAACCCAACTAAATATATTTTAGATACGTTAACATTAATTTAATAATAAACAAACACAATGAAATATATTTTTTCGTTATGTTCAGAATGATTTTGGCGAAATTATTCATACACAAATTTCACTTGTCTTATATGGCAAGATGAGCGTTGCTATTTAGCTCAAAATCCCAAGTTTTACCTAATCGGCACGACATATATATATATATATATATATATATATATATATATATATATATATTGTACCGAATAGGTAAAACTTGCGATATTAGTTTAAATAGCAATGCTCTTCTTGCCGAATAAGGCAAACGAAAATTTGTGTATGCAATAATTTCGCAAAAATCATTCTGAACCTACCGGAAAAAATATATTTCATTGGGTTAGTGATGTCACCATAGTTGTTCAATATATTTATGAATGGGGTTGTAAGAGAAGTGAATGCACGGGTGTTGGCAAGAGGTGTGGGGTTAAAAGATAAAGAATCTAACACAAAGTGGGAGTTGTCACAGTTGCTCTTTGCTGTTGACACTGTGCTTTTGGGAGATTCTGAAGAGAAGTTGCAGAGGTTGGTGGATGAGTTTGGTAGGGTATGGAAAAGAAGGAAATTAAAAGTGAATATAGGAAAGAGCAAGGTGATGAGGATAAAAAAATTAGATAACAGAAGATTGGATATCAGATTGGAGGGAGAGAGTATGGAGGAGGTGAATGTGTTCAGAAATTTGGGAGTGAATGTGTCAGCAGATGGGTATATGAAGGATGAGGTGAATCATAGAATTATCTAGGGAAAAAAGGTGAGTGGTGCACCATAGTGCAAGTAAAGCCCCATAGTGCTAGTAAAAGAGCACCATGGTGCTAGTGAAGGAGCACCATAGTGCTAGTAAAGAAGCACCATAGTGCTAGTGAAGAAGCACCCTAGTGCTAGTAAAAGAGTACCATAGTGCTAGTGAAGGAGCACCATAGTGCTAGTTAAAGAGCACAGTAGTGCTAGTGAAGGAGCACAATAGTGTTAGTAAAAGACACCAGAAGTAGTGAAGATAACCAAGCGTTAGTAAAAGATACAGTGGTGCTAGTGAAGGAGCACCATAGTGCTAGTAAAAGAGTACCGTAGTGCTAGTGAAGGAGCACCATAGTGCTAGTGAAGGAACACCATAGTGCTAGTGAAGGAACACCATAGTGCTAGTGAAGGATAACCATAGTTCTAGTAAAAAAGCACCAAAGTGCTAGTAAAAGAGCACCATAGTGCTAGTGAAGGAGCACCATAGTGCTAGTGAAGGAGCACCATAGTGCTAGTGAAGGAGCAGCATAGTGCTAGTGAAGGATAACCATAGTGCTAGTAAAAGAGCACCATAGTGCTAGTGAAGGAGCACCCTAGTGCTAGTAAAAGAGTACCATAGTGCTAGTGAAGGAGCACCATAGTGCTAGTTAAAGAGCACAGTAGTGCTAATGAAGGAGCACAATAGTGCTAGTAAAAGAGCACCGCAGTGCTAGTGAAGGAGCACCATAGTGCTAGTAAAAGAGCACCGTGGTGCTAGTGAAGGAGCACCATAGTGCTAGTAAAAGAGTACCGTAGTGCTAGTGAAGGAGCACCATAGTGCTAGTGAAGGAACACCATAGTGCTAGTGAAGGAACACCATAGTGCTAGTGAAGGATAACTATAGTGCTAGTAAAAGAGCACCATAGTGCTAGTAAAAGAGCACCGTAGTGCTAGTGAAGGAGCACCATGGTGCTAGTGAAGGAGCACCATAGTGCTAGTGAAGGAGCAGCATAGTGCTAGTGAAGGATAACCATGGTGCTAGTAAAAGAGCACCATAGTGCTAGTGAATGGGCACCATAGTGCTAATGAAGGAACTCCATAGTGCTAGTGAAGGAGCACCATAGTGCTAGTAAAAGAGCACCATAGTGATAGTGAAGGAGCCCAATAGTGCTAGTGAAGGAGCACCATAGTGCTAGTGAAGGAGCACCATAGTGCTAGTGAAGGAGAACCATAGTGCTAGTGAAGGAGCACCGTAGTGCTAGTGAGGGAGCACTATAGTGCTAGTGAAGGAGCACCATAGTGCTAGTGAAGGAGCACAATAGTGCTAGTGAAAGAGCACCATAGTGCTAGTAAAAGAGAACTATAGTGCTAGTGAAGAAGCACCATAGTGCTAATGAAGGAGCACCATAGTGCTAGTAAAAGATCCCCATAGTGCTAGTGAAGGAGCACCACAGTGTTAGTGAAGGAGCACCATAGTGCTAGTAAAAGAGCACCATAGTGCTAGTGAAGGAGCGCCATAGTGCTAGTGAAGAACCACCATAGTGCTAGTGCAGAAGCACCATAGTGCTAGTGAAGGAGCACCATAGTGCTAGTAAAAGAGCACCATGGTGCTAGTGATGGAGCACCATAGTACTAGTAAAAGAGCACCGTAGTGCTAGTGAAGGAGCTCCATAGTGCTAGTGAAGGAGCACCATAGTGCTAGTGAAGGAGCACCATAGTGCTAGTGAAGAAGCACCATAGTGCTAGTGAAGGAGCACCATAGTGCTAGTAAAAGAGCACCATAGTGCTAGTGAAAAAACACCGTAGTGCTAGTGAAGGAGAACCATAGTGCTAGTGAAGGAGCACCATAGTGCTAGTGAAGAAGCACCCTACTGCTAGTAAAAGAGTACCATAGTGCTAGTGAAGGAGCACCATAGTGCTAGTAAAAGAGCACAGTAGTGCTAGTGAAGGAGCACCATAGTGCTAGTAAAAGAGCACCGTAGTGCTAGTGAAGGAGCACCATAGTGCTAG
The DNA here is from genome assembly GCA_009830355.1 of Cherax destructor. Classification (NCBI taxonomy): domain Eukaryota; kingdom Metazoa; phylum Arthropoda; class Malacostraca; order Decapoda; family Parastacidae; genus Cherax; species Cherax destructor. The sequence goes on along the minus strand of WNWK01052358.1, from coordinate 5,549 downwards.
TAAAAGAGCAACGTATTGCTAGTGAAGGAGCACCATAGTGCTAGTAAAGGAGCACCATAGTGCTAGTGAATGAGCACCATAGTGCTAGTAAAGAAGCACCATAGTGCTAGTAAAAGAGCACCGTAGTGCTTGTGAAGGAGCACCATACTGCTAGTGAAGGAACACCATAGTGCTAGTGAAGGAACACCATAGTGCTAGTAAAAGAGCACCATAGTGCTAGTAAAAGAGCACCATTGTGCTAGTAAAAGAGCACCATAGTGCTAGTGAAGGAGCACCATAGTGCTAGTTAAGGAGCACCATAGTGCTAGTAAAAGAGCACCGTAGTGCTAGTGAAGGAGCTCCATAGTGCTATTGAAAGAGCACAATAGTGCTACTAAAAGAGCACTGTAGTGCTAGTGAAGAAGCTCCATAGTGCTAGTGAAGGAGCACCATAGTGCTAGTAAAAGACCACCATAGTGCTAGTGAAGGAGCACCATAATGCAAATGAAGGAGCTCCATAGTGCTAGTGAAGGAGCACCATAGTGCTAGTAAAAGAGCACCATAGTGCTAGTGAAGGAGCCCCATAGTGCTAGTGAAGGAGCACCATAGTGCTAGGGAATTAGCACCATAGTGTTAGTGAAGGAGCTCCATAGTGCTAGTGAAGGAGCACTATAGTGCTAGTGAAGGAGCACCATAGTGCTAGTAAAGGAGCACCAAAGTGCTAGTGAAGGAGATCCATAGTGCTAGTGAAGGAGCACCATAGTGCTAGTAAAAGAGAACTATAGTGCTAGTGAAGAAGCATCATAGTGCTAGTGAAGAAGCACCATAGTGCTAGTGAAGGAGCACCATAGTGCTAGTGAAGGAGCACCATAGTGCTAGTAAAGGAGCACCATAGTGCTAGTGAAGGAGCACCATAGTGCTAGTGAAGGAGCACCATAGTGCAAGTAAAAGAGAACCATAGTGCTAGTGAAGAAGCATCATAGTGCTAGTGAAGAAGCAACCATATGCTAGTAAAGAGCACCATAGTGCTAGTGAAGGAACCACAGGTTAGTGAAGGAGCACCATAGTACTAGTAAAAGAGCACCATAGTGCTAGTGAAGGAGCACCATAGTGCTAGTGAAGGAGCTCCATAGTGCTGGTGAAAGAACACCATAGTGCTAGTGAAGGAGCACCATAGTGTTAGTGAAGGAGTACCATAGTGCTAGTGAAGAAGCACCCTAGTGCTAGTAAAAGAGTACCATAGTGCTAGTGAAGGAGCACCATAGTGTGGGTTAAAGAGCAAGTAGTGTTAGTGAAGGAGCACAATAGTGCTAGTAAAAATCACCGTGGGAGTGAAGGAGCACCATAGTGCTAGTAAAAGAGTAAGTGCTAGTGAAGGAGCACCATAGTGCTAGTGAAGGAACACCTTAGTGCTAGTGAAGGAACACTATAGTGCTAGTTAAGGATAACCATAGTGCTAGTAAAAGAGCACCATAGTGCTAGTAAAAGAGCACCATATTGCTAGTGAAGGAGCACCATAGTGCTAGTGAAGAGACCATAGTGGGAATTAGCACCAGGCTAGTGAAGGGCCTGTTATGAAGGACACCATAGTGCTAGTGAAGGAGCACCATAGTGCTAGTAAAGGAGCACCATAGTGCTAGTGAAGGAGCTCCATAGTGCTAGTGAAGGAGCACCATAGTGCTAGTAAATGAGAACCAAAGTGCTAGTGAAGAAGCATCATAGTGCTAGTGAAGAAGCACCATAGTTATGAAGGAGAACCAAAGTTGGAAGGCAATAGTCTAGGTGAAAAGAGCAACCATAGGTAGTGAAATAACCATAGCGATGAAGGAGAAACCATATGCAAGTAAAAAGAACCATAGTCCCAGGGAAATACATCATAGTTGTGAAGAAGCACCATAGTGCTAGTAAAGACAACCAAGGCCAGTGAAATAACCACATGAATAAAGGGAAGACCATAGAAATAGAAAAAGAAAATAGGCTGGGTGAAGGACACCAAGTGTAGTAAGAGCACCATAGTGCAGTGAAGGAGCCCATAGTGCTAGTAAAAACCTAGTCCCAGTGAAGAAACATAGGTTATGACGGACACCATAGACTAGAAAAGAGCCAACCAAGTTGCTTGAAGTGAAGGACAACATAGGCTAGTGAAGGAGCTCCATAGTGCTGGTGAAGGAACCATAGTGCTAGTAAAGGGAGTACCATAGCTAAGTGAAAAGCAACCAGTGCTAGTAAAAGAGCACCATAGTGCTAGTTAAAGAACAGTAGGTTAGTGAAAACCAATAGTGTTGTAAAAGAGAAACCGAGTGTAGTGAAGGAGCACCAAGGCTAAAAGAAACCGTGGTGTAGTGAAGACACCTAGTGCTATGAGGACACCAAGTGCTAGTGAAGGAGCGCATAGTGCTAGTGAAGGATAACCATAGTAGTAGTAAAAGAGCACCATAGTGCTAGTGAAGAAGCACCATAGTGCTAATGAAGGAACTCAATAGGGCTAGTGAAGGAGCACCATAGTGCTAGTAAAAGAGCACCATACTGCTAGTGAAGGAGCCCAATAGTGCTAGTGAAGGAGCACCATAGTGCTAGTGAAGGAGCACCATAGTGCTAGTGAAGGAGCTCCATAGTGATAGTGAAGGAGCACCATAGTGCTAGTGAAGGAGCACTATAGTGCTAGTGAAGGAGAACCATAGTGCTAGTGAAGGAGCACCGTAGTGCTAGTGAGGGAGCACCATAGTGCTAGTGAAGGAGCACCATAGTGCTAGTGAAGGAGCACCATAGTGCTAGTGAAGGAGCACCATAGTGCTAGTAAAAGAGAACTATAGTGCTAGTGAAGAAGCACCATAGTGCTAATGAAGGAGCACCATAATGCTAGTAAAAGAGCCATAGTGCTAGTGAAGGAGCACCATAGTGCTAGTGAAGGAGCTCCATAGTGCTAGTGAAGGAGCACCATAGTTCTAGTGAAGGAGCACCATAGTGCTAGTGAAGAAGCACCATAGTGCTAGTGAAGGAGCACCGTAGTGCTAGTAAAAGAGCACCATAGTGCTAGTGAAGAAGCACCATAGTGCTAGTGAAGGAGCACCATAGTGCTAGTGAAGGAGCTTTATAGTGCTAGTGAAGGAGAACCATAGTGCTAGTGAAGGAGCACCATAGTGCTAGTGAAGAAGCACCCTACTGCTAGTGAAGGAGCACCATAGTGCTAGTGAAGAAGCACCATAGTGCTAGTGAAGGAGCACCATAGTGCTGGTGAAGGAGCTCCATAGTGCTAGTGAAGGAGAACCATAGTGCTAGTAAAAGAGCACCATAGTGCTAGTGAAGGAGCACCATAGTGTAGTGAAGGAGAACATAGTGCTAGTGAAGGAGCCCATAGTGCTAGTGAAGGAGCACCATAGTCTAGTAAAGAGCACCATAGTGCAAGTGAAGGAGCACCATAGTGCTATTGGAAGGAGCATCCATAGTGCTAGTGAAGAGCACCATAGTGCTAGTAAAAGAGCACCATAGTGCTAGTGAAGGATCCACAGCGTAGTGAAGGACAACCATAGTGCTAGAATAGCAACCATAGTGCTAGTGAAGGAGCTCCATAGTGCTAGTGAAGGAGCACCATAGTGCTAGTGAAGGAGCACCATAGTGCTAGTAAAGGAGCACCATAGTGCTAGTGAAGGAGCTCCATAGTGCTAGTGAAGGAGCACCATAGTGCTAGTAAAAGAGAACCAAAGTGCTAGTGAAGAAGCACAGTAGTGCTAGTGAAGGAGCACCATAGTGCTAGTAAAAAAGCACCGTAGTGCTAGTGAAGGAGCACCATAGTGCTAGTAAAAGAGTACCGTAGTGATAGTGAAGGAGCACCATAGTGCTAGTGAAGGAACACCATAGTGCTAGTAAGGAACACCATAGTGCTAGTGAAGGATAACCATAGTGCTAGTAAAAGAGCACCATAGTGCTAGTAAAAGAGCACCATATTGAGTGAAGACACCATAGTGTATGAAGGATAATAGGTAGGGAATATTAGACATAGTGCAGTGAAGGAGCTCCATAGGTTGAAGGAACCATAGGTGTGAAGGAGCACCATAGGTAGAAAAAAGGGCACCATAGTGCTAGTGGGGGGCCCAAGTTTTTGAAGGAGCACCATAGGCTAGTAAATGAAACCAAAGTGCTAGTGAAAAGCATCATATGGTGAAGAACAATTTTAAATGAAGGGACCTAGTTTAGGAAAACCTGGTAAAAAAAGAACCATAGGTAGGAAAAAACCAAGTTATAAGGAGCACCTGGGGAAGAAAAGAGAACCATAGGCAGGGAAAAGCATTAGGTTTTGAAAAGCCCAAGGTTAGAAAGAAAACCAAAGGCAGTGAAAAAACCCAGGGGGGAAGGAAACCAAATTAAAAAAAAACCCCCCGGCAGGAAGGAAACCAAGGTGAAAGAAAAACCCGGCAGGGGGCCCATGGCTAGTAAAAAAACCAGGCCCATGAAAAAACCATAGTTTTTGAGGAAAACCCTAGAAGAAAAGAAAACCAATTAGTGAAGGGCAACCCGGGCCCGTAAGACCCCAAGGGGGAAGAAACCCCCTAGGCCCCAGGAAAACCTGGCAAATGAAAAAAACCCTGGCCCAGAAAAGAGACCATAGGCATTAAAGAAGAGGTAAAGAAACAAAGGTTGAAAAAAACCGAGGAGTGAAAAACCCCCAAAAAACCCCGGGTTTTAAAAACCAAAAGGGCCCAGGGGGGAAAACCAAGGAGGGGAAAAAGGCTTTTGGCCGGAAGGGAAACCATAGATGAAAAAGAGCCCCTGGGAGTGAAGGGCCCCCCCGGGAAAAGGGGAAAAACCCCAAAAGGGTGGAAAAACCATGGTTTTTGAAAAACACCATACGAAAAACCCAAAGGCAAAAGGGGCACCATATTAGGGAAGGAACCATAGTGCGGGGAAGGGCCCTATGATAAGGGCCCAAGGAGTGAAGGAGCCATATGCAGTGAAGGAGAACCATAGTGGGGAAAAACCCCGAGTTTTGAGGGGCACCTAGTTTAAAGGGAACCATAGTTGTGAAGGGAAAACCCTGGGTTAGTGAAGGGCCCCCAAGTGCTAGTAAAAGGAACTATAGTGTGTGAAAAAGCCCATATGTTTAAGAAGGAGCACCTAATGTGTAAAAAAACCCCATATTAGTGAAGGGCCCCTATGCAGGAAGGAGCCCATGTGGGGGAAAAAACCAGGGAAGGGGAAAACCCTGGGCAGGGGAAAAGAAAAAGGGTTGTGAAGGAGCACCGTAGTTTAAAAAAAACTAGGTTTTTGGAAAAGCCAAGGGAGGGGAAAACCGGCCCGGAAGGGGTTTTTAAGTGATGAAGGGAAACCCATAGGGAGGAAGGGAAAATAGTTAGTGAAAAGCACCCTACGATGAAGGACACCATATGCTAGTGAAGAACACCATGTGTTAAGGGCCCAAGGTTTGGGGAAGGAGCCCAAGTGCTAGTGAAGGAAAACCCATAAAAGAAAAGAGCACCATAGTTTTGAAGAACACCATTGTGGAAGGGAACATAGTGTGTGAAGGAGCCCATAGTGCTAGTGAAGGAGCAAAGTTGGGAAAAGAGCACCTAGTG
>WNWK01052357.1:0-12201 GCA_009830355.1 Cherax destructor | reverse complement strand
AAAACAGTTAACATTGCAGCAGTTACGTGAGCAGTTCCATAATATTGGTAAAATTGCAGACTTTTTCACTGAAGAGGACCCTGACAACGCTAGAAGCAGGGCTTTGAAACGGGGTCTAGACCAGCTGATGATGCCTTACCATCAGCTGTATAATGTAATGCAGAATAAAAGAGCCCAGAGATCCATTACAGAATTTATGCATACTCCAATACAACCATCGACTTCAGCACCAGAACCTCTACCATCCACTTCTACCGACAACGAACAAGCATTCACCTCTGCCCAGTAGGGCCACACCATCCATATCCACTCTTCACTACCATCCACAAACATCATTACCCACAATTTAAGGTAAGAAATACTATTATTTCTATTGCATTTGTAGTCTTAAGCAGTAATATATCACGACAATGCACTACAATTACATATCCACTTCAGCCCTGTAGGGCCACACCATCCATATCCACTCTTCACAACCATCCACAAACATCATTACCCACAATTTAAGGTAAGAAATACTATTATTTCTATTGCATTTGTAGTCTTAAGCAGTAATATATCACGACAATGAACTGCAATTACATATTCACCTTAAATTTTTGCAAGATCTGTTGGTCTAAAAAAAACTTGTTTGGCTTTTTGGGGACTCCCAGGAACGTAACCCTATTTTTCCCATAAGTTCTTTTAATTATTTAACACGAAATTATCTAACACGACATTTTCAGGAACGTAACTACTGTGCTAAATGACAATCTACTGTACCTTTCAAAATACCTTGTTATCATACCTGGAGTATACCTGGAGAGGGTTTTAGGGTCAACACCCTCACGGCCCGGTCTGTGACTAGGCCTCATAGTGGATCGGGGCCTGATCAACCAGACTGTTACTGCTGGCCACATGCAAACCAATGTATGAACCACAGCCCGGCTGGTCAGGTACTGACTTTAGGTGCCTGTCCAGTGCCTTCTTGAAGACAGCCAGGGTTCTACTGGTAATTACTCCCCTTATGTATACTGGGAGTCAGTTGAACAGTCTTGGGCCCCTGACACTTATCGTGTTGTCTCTTAACATACTCATGGCACCCAGATTATTATATATATATTTTTTTTCCATGTTGGCCATTGCCCACTGAGGCAGGGTGACCCAAAAAGAAAGAAAAAACTTTCATCATCGTTCAACACTTTCATCATCATTCATACATAATCACTCTCTTTGCAGAGGCTCAGATACGACAGTATATATGTCCCTCCAAACAGCCAATATCCCAAATCCCTCCTTTGTACTTCCCACCTCCACCTTCATTTATTTAACTTGCTCTTATTTTTTTTTAATGCATTGGCTGTTATATTGTATGTACTGTACTTTATTTCTCTTTGAGCAGTGTATATTTTTATTTTTATTTATTTTTTTTTTTTTTCAACAAACCAGCCATATCCCACCAAAGCAGGGTGACATAAAAAGAAAAATGAAAGTTTCTCTTTTTAAATTTAGGGATGGGATGGGATGGGAAAATCCTAGTTAAGAAATCAAATGTAGGCCGTGCTTACTATATCACGAATGAAAATGAACTGTCCAACTTCCTTCGAGATGCTAACCTTACAGAGACTGATCAACTTCAATAACCAAATCCTTAGTCTGCGTTAGTGCAACAATTGTACTAGTAACTGCAACCTCACTATCTTATATTTCTCACAAAACTGATTGTATATTAATGTAATTAACTTCAAATTTGTATATTAATGTAATTAACTTCATAATTGTTCTAATAACTGCTACCTCACTATCTTAAATTTCCCTCTAAATATGATTGTGTAACTTATTTTTTATTATATATATATCTTTTTCCTTATCTGTAACCATTTATTTTTATTTTTTTTTAATACATATTTATCATTACCATTTCCCAACCTTAACTATTTACAGTATTAGTAATTACTTTTTACTTGAAAATTTAATTATAACATTTTTACTATTTTTTATATTCTTATAATCAAACAACTACCTCATTGTGTATGTGACTTATTTTATATTTCTCTTATAAGCAACTACCAAATAAGTGCAATTTTTTTTTTTTTTTCAACAAGTCGGCCGTCTCCCACCGAGGCAGGGTGACCCAAAAAGAAAGAAAATCCCCAAAAAGAAAATACTTTCATCATCATTCAACACTTTCACCACACTCATACATAATCACTGTCTTTGCAGAGGAGCTCAGATACGACAGCTGAGAATTGTCCCTCCCAGCTGTCACTATCCCAGACCCCTCCTTAAAGTGCAGGCATTGTACTTCCCATTTCCAGGACTCAAGTCCAACTAAATCAATTAACTGGTTTCCCTGAATCCCTTCACAAAATGTTACCCTGCTCACACTCCAACAGATCGTCATGTCCCAAAAACCATTCGTCTCCATTCACTCCTATCTAACACGCTCACACATGCTTGCTGGAAGTCCAAGCCCCTCGCCCACAAAACCTCCTTTACCCCTTCCCTCCAACCTTTTCTAGGACGACCCCTACCCCGCCTCCCTTCCCCTACAGATTTATAAGCTCTCCAAGTCATTCTACTTTGATCCATTCTCTCTAAATGACCAAACCACCTCAACAACCCCTCTTCAGCCCTCTGACAAATACTTTTAGTAACTCCACACCTTCTCCTAATTTCCACATTCCGAATTTTCTGCATAATATTTACACCACACATTGCCCTTAGACAGGACATCTCCACTGCCTCCAGCCTCCTCCTCGCTGCAGCATTTGCAACCCATGCTTCACACCCATATAAGAGTGTTGGTACCACTATACTTTCGTACATTCCCTTCTTTACCTCCATGGATAACGTTTTTTGTCTCCACAGATACCTCAACGCACCACTCACCTTTTTTCCTTCATCAATTCTATGGTTAACCTCATCCTTCATAAACCCATCCGCTGACACGTCAACTCCCAAATATCTGAAAACATTTACTACTTCCATAATCCCTCTCTCCAATGTGATATCCAATTTTTCTTTATTTAAATCGTTTGATACCCTCATCACCTTACTCTTATCTATGTTCACTTTTAACTTTCTACCTTTACACACTCTCCCAAACTCGTCCACTAACCTTTGCAACTTTTCTTTAGAATCTCCCATAAGCACAGTATCATCAGCAAAAAGTAACTGTGTCAACTCCCATTTTGTATTTAATTCTCCGTAATTTAATCCCACCCCTCTCCCCAACACCCTAGCATTTACTTCTTTTACAACCCCATCTATAAATATATTAAACAACCATGGTGACATTACACATCCCTGTCTAAGACCTACTTTTACCGGGAAGTAATTCCCCTCTCTCCTACACACCCTAACCTGAGCCTCACTATCCTCATAAAAACTCTTTACAGCCTTCAGTAACTTACTACATATTCCATACACTTGCAACATTTGCCACATTGCTCCCCTATCCACTCTATCATATGCCTTTTCTAAATCCATAAATGCAATAAAAACTCTCTTTTATCCCCCTTCCCTTTATATAAAGGAACTATACATGCTCTCTGCCAATCCCTAGGTACCTTCCCCTCTTTCATACATTTATTAAACAAAAATACCAACCACTCCAGCACTATATCCCCCCCTGCTTTTAACATTTCTGTCATGATCCCGTCAGTTCCAGCTGCTTTACCCCCTTTCATTCTACGTAATGCCTCACGCACCTCCCCCACACTCACATCCTGCTCTTCTTCACTCCTAAACGATGTTGTACCTCCCTGGCCAGTACATGAAATTACCGCCTCTCTTTTTTCGTCGACATTTAAAAGTTCCTCAAAATATTCCCGCCATCTATCCAATACCTCCAGCTCCCCATCTACTAACTCCCCTACTCTGTTTTTAACTGACAAATCCATTCGTTCCCTAGGCTTTCTTATCTTGTTTATCTCACTCCAAAAATTTTTCTTGTTTTCAGCAAAATTTCTTGACAGAGCCTCTCCCATTCTTTCATCTACTCTTCTTTTGCACTCTCTCACCACTCTCTTCACCTTTCTTTTACTCTCCATATACTCTGCTCTTCTATTAACACTTCTGTTTTGTAAAAACCTCTCATAAGCTATCTTTTTCTCTTTTATCACACCCTTTACTTCTTCATTCCACCACTCACTCCTCTTTCCTCCTGCACCCACCCTCCTATAACCACAAACTTCTGCCCCACATTCTAATACTGCATTTTTAAAACTATCCCAACTCTCTTCAACCCCCCACTACTCATACTTGCACTAGCCCACCTTTCTGCCAATAGTTGCTTATATCTCACCCTAACTTCCTCCTCCCTTAGTTTATACACTTTTACCTCTCTCTTACTTGCTGTTGCCATTTTCTTTTTGTCACATCTACATTTTACTCTAACTGTAGCTACAACCAAATAATGATCTGATATATCTGTTGCCCCTCTATATTTTTGCCCTCTATATTTTTTAAATACCTTTTTACCATAAGCAAATTTCAGTCACTTTATTTGCTTAAAATTTAATCAAAACTTTTTTTACTATTAGTCCAATAGTTCTTTGCATTCATTTACCTCTTATTGCCTTTTATGTACTAAAAGATTCTTCCAGAGCAATATTGAATCAAAAATAATTGTATTCTTATATTCAAACAACTACCTCATTGTGTATGTGACTTACTTTATATTTCTTTTATAAGCAACTACCTAATAAGTGCAATTATTTACTTATTTTTTTTAAATACCTTTTACCATAAGCCAATTTCAATCACTTTATTTACTTAAAATTTGATCAAAACTATTTTTAATATTAGTCAAAACTATTTTTAATATTAGTTCAATAGCTCTTTGCATTCATTGACCTCTTATTGCCTTTCATAAACTAAAAGTTTCAACCAGTGCAATATTGAATCAAATTTTTTTTTCCATATCAATTTAATACTAGTCATTGACGTTATTCTAACCATTCATTAGCCAGTTCAATTAATACATCATTAACATTACTCAAATATCCTATATCACTGTGAAAAATTACTGTAAACACTTGCTCATAATTGTATTAATCCATTAGTAAGTAAGACTTTAATCTAGTACCATATCATTAAGTTTAGCATAATCCATTGTTCTCAAGTCAGTTATAGAATCACACTAAATCCTATGATTACAGGCATTGATCCTGATATCAACCTATTATTAAATGACTTACATGATTCCAACAGCAACTGTAACTATTACACAGCAGATCAAGCAAAGACATTACTCAGAGCCAACAATAACTTAACTATCTTCAATTACAATGTTAGATCTTTGAGCAAACATTATGATGACCTCACAGCACTACTTCAATCCCTACAGACCAATATGTCAATCATCACACTCACTGAGACCTGGCTAAAGCCTAATACTACAGGTGTCTATGCCATCCCAGGTTACACAGCTATTCACAACTGTAGGACAGACCAGCGAGGGGGTGGAACAGCAATATATTATACAGATCAACTTGAATGTATCAAAAATTCTTGTACAAGGGATGAGCATGGAGAATATATTATAGCTAAATTTAAATCAAAAGACCTGCAAAAACCCCTCACAGTGATAAACATCTACAGATTACCACAGTCAAACATCCACCAGTTTAGTGAAAAACTAGGAAACCTGATAATGGATTCACGCCTGAACAAAGATCATTTGCTGCTCACAGGAGATTTCAACATAATTCTCCTACATGACCAGGACCCACAGGTAACTGAATTCACAAACACTATGAGCAACTGCTTATTACTACCAACAATATCGAAACCTACAAGAATCTCTGAGAATAGTACCTCGTTATTAGACCACATCTGGACTAACACTATATCCCCTCTAAAATCAGGCATAATCACAGAAAACACCACAGACCACTACCCTACCTTTCTCATAACTAACCTAGGCATTTTGCCCCAAGAAATTACAAAAGTTACCTTCAGACTACATAATGAGTCAGCTGTTAATAATTTTATATCAGCTATGACAAACATTGACTGGCTTAATGAATTAGAAACATATTCAGATACTAATGAATGCATCAAGAACTTTCTTAAAAAAAAAACACAACCTCTATAACAGACATTGCCCTAAAAAAACTAAACAGATCACAGCTAAGAGACTTAACAATCCCTGGCTAACACCCAGCATTCTTAAATCCATAAACAAGAGGCACCAATATGAAAAACAATACAGAAGGGGTCTAATAACCAGAGAACAATCCAAACGCTACTCATCAATCCTTACTAGCCTGATAAGAAGGTCCAAAAAATTGTATTATGAGAACACTCCAGACTGTAAAAGGTGATATGAAAAAGACCTGGAAAACCCTATCTACAATTCTAGGAAATAAAAAGATATCCACGAACAATACCATCAAATTATCAAAAACAGACGAACCCCTACTCTCACCAACTGAGACAGCAAACAGACTTAATGTTTTCTTCTCCACCATAGGAAAGAATCTAGCGAGTAAAATCCCAAGCTCGAACACTATTCCTAGCTCCTACCAACTCAATTGAAGTCTCACTCATAATCAACACCCTTAAAAACAAAGCAGGAGACATAAACAGCTTACCACCCTTTATGTACAAAAAAGCTTCACAGGTACTGTCACCAATTATAGCAGCATTATTCAATAAATCCATTGAATCTTCTACCTTCCCATCAATTCTCAAAATAGCTAGGGTCACCCCGATCCACAAAGGAGGTGACCAAACTGACTTGAAGAATTATAGATCAATCTCAAATTTACTACTGCTTTCTAAAATCTTCGAAAAATTAATTAATAGACAGATCTATTCCTACCTTGTCTCACACAATGTTCTCAACCCCTGTCAATTTTGATTCAGGACTAACAAGAGCACAAACGATGCTATAACACACATGTTAGAGTTAATATACACCGCACTTGAGAAGAGCGAAGTCCCGCTGGGAATCTTCATAGACCTACGCAAAGCATTTGATACAGCCGACCATGATTTATTGCTCACAAAATTAGCACACTATGGTATTAGGGGGCACCCACTCAACTACCTAAAGTCGTACCTTAGCAACAGAAGCCAGTACGTGTACACAAATGGAGAGAACTCTTCCACACAACAAATTACAGTCGGAGTCCCTCAAGGAAGTGTCCTGGGGCCACTCCTATTCCTCATTTACATAAACGACCTACCGAATACATCACAACTACTCAAATACATATTATTTGCAGATGACACAACATATGTCTTCTCTCACCCAAATTCAGTCATACTAGCCAACACTGTTAATGCCGAATTACAGAAAATATCAATATGGATGAAGACAAACAAGCTTACTCTCAATACTGACAAGACCTACTTCATTCAGTTTGGAAACAAAGCCACAAATGTTCCACTTAACATAACGCTCAATGGTTCACCCATCACAAGACTCACAGAGGGAAAATTCCTAGGAATCCACCTTGACAGTAGTCTTAAATTCCAAACACACATACAACAAATTTCCAAGAAAATCTCAAAGACAGTAGGTATATTATCAAAGATATGCTATTATGTGCCACAACCAGCTCTCATTGCACTATATCATTCACTTATCTACCCTTATCTCACCTATGGAATCTGTGCATGGGGCTCAACAACATTAAATCACCTTAGACCACTCATAACCCAGCAAAAGGCTGCAGTCAGGATGATAACAAATTCCCACTCTAGACAGCATACTCCACCTATATTCAAAACTTTAAAACTACTCACCGTAAAAAACATTCATACCTATTCATGTGCCTACTACATACATAAAACTCTACATGCTAATATCAACCCTCCGCTCAAAATTCTCCTCAACAACTTTAATAGGTCCCACGACCACGACACAAGACACAGATCACTATTTGACATACCCCGAGTCCATACCAATTAATGTAAAAATTCTATGCACATAAAGGGCCCCAGAATCTGGAATTCATTACCAGTAAATATTAAGTTAACCTTGTCGGAAAATCAATTCAAGACTCTTCTCAAAACTCACCTACTCACCCTATACTAAATACTCATACTGTAACAAACTTTCAAACCCAATCTTATTTTACTTAAGATAACCTCAGTTTTATATTGTCATCCTCCTTAACACTTGTTGCAATTTCATATCATCATATTGTCATTTTAATAGTATAGTATCATCATATTGTTAATTTGAAATAAAATATATATAACTAGAAGAAACTCAATAAATTTCTCTAGTATTGTTATTTTACTAGTATAGCATCAACATATTGTAATTTGAAATAAAATATACAACTAGAATAAACTCAACCAATTTCTCTAGTATTGTCTTTTTAATAGTATAGTATAATCATATTGTAATTTGAAATAATATATAACTATAATAAACTCAATCAATTTCTCTAGTATTATGTACATAGTGAATAAGTCTTTAGACTAAGCTGCCCCTAATGCCATGGCATGCCAGTGGCTCTCCTTGCATTACAGTTTTATAATTGTAACTACCAATACCTATGTATACTTGTAACTTGCAACAAAATAAAAATATTATTATATTATTATTATTATTATTATTATTATTATTATTATTATTATTAGTAATGTATACAGGAGAAGGGGTTACTAGCCCCTTGCTCCCCACATTTTAATTGCCTCTTACAACACGCATGGCTTACGGAGTAAGAATTCTGTTCCACTTTCCCATGGAGGGGAAAAAAATGTATTATGCTTACTAATTCAGAACTTTGTTTAAGATTGTTCTTTTCCTCACAGGTCAGATCTACCAAAAAGACTTCATCACAGTTTCCTTCCAAGACACTATTAAGTGTTTGAGAGAGTTCGCTTGTAATGCAGGATTTCCTGATACGAACATGGAAGCAATATCACTTATTAGAGATTGTGCCAAGTATGTTGATGAGAAACCACAGGTAAGGCTCTAAACACTAGTAGGTATGTGTGTGCGATAAGATCATGATAAACAGGTGATATCACAGTATGCAAAATAACCACTGTGAAAAAATAGTGAATTTCCAAGCATTTTCGTGATTTCTCACATTATCAAGAACCCAAACCCCTCTTTTTAAAGTGCAGTCGTTGTGTTTCTCACCTCCAGGACTGAAGTCTGGTTAACTGGTTTCCCTGAATCCCATAACAAAATATTACCCTACTCACACTCCAACAGCTTGTCAGGTCCCAAAAATCATTCATCTTCATTCACTCCTATCTAACATGCTCACACATGCCTGCTGTATGTCCAAGCAAGCCCCTTGCACACAAAACCTCTTTCACCCCATCCCTCCATCCTTTTCTAGGATGACCCCCACCCTCCTCTTCCCCTCCACTACAGATTTATACACCGTCCAAGTCATCCTATTTTTCTCCATCCTCTCTAAATGACCAAACCACCTCAACAACCCCTCCTCAGTCCTTTGAATAATACTTTTAGTAACTCCACACCTCCTCCTAATTTCCACGCTATGAATTCTCTGCATAATATTTACACCACACATTGTCCTTAGACATGACATCTCCACTGCCTCCAGCCTCCTCGCTGCAACATTTGCAACCCATGTTTCACACCCATATAAGAGTGTTGGTTCCACTATACTCTCATACATTCTCTTTTTTGCCTCCATGGATAATGTTGTCTCCACTGATATATCTGTGCACCACCCACCCTTTTTACTTCATCACTTCTATGGTTTACCTCATCCTTCATAAACCCATCTGCTGACAAGTCTACTCACAAGTATCTTTACACATTCACTTCTTCCATACTGCCTTCCTCCAATATGATATCCAATTTTTCTTTACCTAACTCATTTGATACCTTCATCACCTTACTCTTATCTATGTTCACTCATCTTTCTTCCCTTTGTGTATTTTTTTTTTTAACAACGTCAGCTGTTTCCCACCGAGGCGGCAGAGTGACCCAAAAAGAAAGAAAAAAAATTCAGAGATAACTAAGAATGAGTATATGTAGATGCAGGAGTCAGGTGATAAGCTGCGAGAGGGTAATAGTAGTAGTAGTACAATTGTGACGAGATGGGTTGGATTGGAGAAGGACCTATCAAGCATTGACCATGCCCAATAATGTGATCCACAACACTTGACTGATAGTCAGGTACAGGATAAACAGGGCTTCTTCAAACATTATGATTTTTTATTTTTAAGATTGGAATACAGTGGACCCCTGAGTATCGGCCGACTCAAGTTTCAGTCGCTTTTTTCGGCCCAGTTTTAGCCCGACTATCGGCCGTTTCCCCGAGTTTCGGCCCGTGTACCAGACCTGTCTGCCTGCCCGCACTTGCGCACCTCCCTGCGCAGGCGTTGTGAGCCAGTCTAGCTTTGTTGATCCTTGAGTGAACATTACCCTGCGCACTCATCCAAACATTTCACAATAAATTCATTGTGTTTAGTGCTTGTTTATTGAATGTGACTGTGAAATAAGCCACCATGGGCCCAAAGACACTTCATAGTGGCAGCCCTTTGGTAAAGAAAGTGACAAACATGATAGAATTGAAGAAAGAAATTGTAGCAAAGCACCAAAGTGGAGGAGGAAGAGAGAGGGGAGAATGTGCCTTCTTCAGTGATTCTACAATATATACAATACTAAAGCAGGATGAGTCGATAAAGGCTATAGCACCAGCCAGCGATAAAGTGTAGCATTAACAGTGTAGCAAGTAAGTTAAGCGATTAAGTGATTGAAAAATGACGACACGAAACTTAACTAAATTGTTGTTTGAGGTAGTATATAGGGGCACTGAGACCAACACTGCCCTCTGCCACCATCTCTTCCAAGGCAAGTGTAAATATTTCTTATTTATATAGTGTAAATATTTCTTATTTATAAATTTAAGTGTAAATATTTCTTATTTATAAATTAGTGTAAATATTTCTTATTTATCCTAGGTATGTAGTAGGTTGGTAGACAGCAACCGCCCAAGGAGGTACTACCGTCTTGCCAAGTGAGTGTAAAACGAAAGCCTGTAATTGTTTTACATGATGGTAGGATTGCTGGTGTCTTTTTTCTGTCTCATAAACATGCAAGATTTCAGGTATGTCTTGTTACTTCTACTTACACTTAGGTCACACTACACATTCATGTACAAGCATATATATATACACACCCCTCTGGGTTTTCTTCTACAGCGGACCCTCGGTTAGCGAAAAAACTTCATCCCAGAAGCCTGCTCAAGTGCCATTACCGAACGAATTTACTTCCTTAAGAAAAAATGTCATTTAGGTTAGTCTATTTCAGACCCCCAAAAATATACTTCCACAAGGACTTACAATATTATACTTACATAATTGCACGATTTCCGGGGTGTTCGTTAACCGAGGGTCCACTGTATTTTCTTACTAGTTCTTGTTCTTATTTCCTCTTATCTCCATGGGGAAGTGGAACAGAATTCTTCCTCCGTAAGCCATGCGTGTCATAAGAGTCGACTAAAATGCCGGGAGCAAGGGGCTAGTAACCCCTTCTCCTGTATACATTACTAAAGTTAAAAAGAGAAACTTTTGTTTTTCTCTTTGGGCCACCCTGCCTTGGTGGGAAACGGCCAATTTGTTGAAAGAAAGAAAGATTTCTTATTTATAAATTACAAACAGTAGGGCCCCGCTTTTCGGCGTTCCGTTCATATGGTGAGTTCAAATTATGACCAAAACTTTTGTATACGGCGAGCGGTCTTTCAGATATGGCACGCGCCACCTGGTTTGTTTACATTTTCCGTGAGCACATCTCTCTATTATTTAATAATCACTCTTGGGCACATTAAATGTCCAATTTTACGTCAATATAGACATTTTCATTAATCCATCTATAATATTTTCTTCAAAATTATATAAGAAACACGTTACATACCATATAAACATGCTGTTTATATGCTATGTAGGTGTGGTTGCCGGGCGGAGGGAAAACATTACGTAATACTAATAATAATCACTCTTGGGCACATTAAATGTCTTATTTTACATTAATATAGACATTTTCATTAATCCATCTATGATATTTTCTTCAAAATTATATAAGAAACACGTTACAAAGCATATAAACATGCTGTTTATATGCTATGGTGTTGCCGGGCGGAGGGAAAACATTACGTAATACAGTACTAATAATAATCACTCTTGGGCACATTAAATGTCTTATTTTATGTTAATATAGACATTTTCATTAATTCATCTATGATATTTTCTTCAAAATTATTTAAA
>WNWK01052356.1:0-12201 GCA_009830355.1 Cherax destructor | reverse complement strand
GAACCCCGGGTTTCCCGGCAACCCCGCCTTTGGGAACCCCGGGGGGTTCCCTTTATTACAAACAAAAAAAAAATTACTCCCAAAAATGAAGATATAAATTTTCCAGAAGGGGGACAGTTTCCTTGCAGGCATCACATTAGCGTTATATCTGTGTGCCATCAAGACAATTGAAAAAAATATATACAGTGGACCCCGGAATTTCAAAACCCGGAAAATCGTACATTTATGTAAGTATAATTTGGTAAGTGCTTGTGCAAAAGTTTTTTTTGGGAGACTGAAATAGACTAACCTCGTTTTTTTTTTCCCTTTAAAGGGGAGTAAATTCTTTGGGTAATGGCCTTGAGCAGATTTCAGGAGGGTTTTTTAAAAAGGGGGTCCACTGTATACAGTTACCTCAGGATAAAAAATTTTCCCCAAAGGTTTTTCAAAAGGGCGATCTTTTCAGTACCGAAAAAAATTTGTTCCTATAAGGAAAACGTAAATTAGATTAATCTTTCAGACCCCAAAAACACCCCCAAAAGCACTTGCAAAAACTTCCCCATAATTTTCAAGTTTACCCCGGGTCCCATTTATATACATTTTTTAAACCCTAAGCCTAAATAAAAATTTTTTAAAATACTTACAGCTAGGCTGAAAAAGAAATCACAAAGACTCCTTTGGGAAAAAAATCTGAGTTTTATGGGTTATCCTAAGTAATTTACACATTATATTACTATTTGAATAATTGATTTATGTTACCTGTACCTAAAAAACTTATATTAATATGGTAGAATTTTAAAACCCAAACCCCAAGTCAAACCTTAATCCCAAACAAACTTGAAAAAAGGCATATACATGTACCAATAGGATATTCAATTTTTTTGTATTCATTGTAACTCCTAAATTTATATTTTACAACCACCTGAGTCATAAAAATGACTCAATTAGTCTTTTACCTTATTAATTTTTAAGTTAAGTCTTAAGCTTGCCTGAAATATTCTGCATATTAAGGGGGTTTTCTGCGACACCCCTGTAGGTTTTATTCATAATCAATTCAATGTAATGTATGAATGAACGAATGAATGTAAAACCTGTTATGAATAATACATACTTAGCCAGTTATTCCCACAACACTTACATTATAATGACCACGTAAACTAACTGCAATGCAATTAATTGTTTTAAATTGTTATCTCACTCAATTAGTTGCATTGGTACAATAAATTGCTACAATTAATTGATATGTTCATCTTATATTCAAACTTTATAACTTAGATATGAAACTTTACTTATTTTATAAATTATCAACCATAACTTTTTATTATTTTATTATTATTATTGCTTTAATTTGTTTAATCTGATCTAATTAATTTTATAATGAAGACAAAAGTACAAAACTGTTTAAAAAATGTCATGTCTAAACTATGTTCAAATTTCATAGCTTAAATACTCACCTTTACTCATTGTATACTATCTACAAAAATTCTTACAATTTAGTTTTAAGTTAATTTTAAGTCTGCCCAAAATGCCCTGCATACTAGGGGCTTTTGGCATGTACACCTCATGTAATCTCAATAACCAAATGTAATTCTTTGTATCATGTCCAAATAAAAATATTATTATTATTATTATATTATTATTATTAATATTATTATTATTATTCAGGTCCACATAAATACAGTTACACAAATTATCATACATACATGTGTAGATTACCTAGGATAACCCAAAATCAAAGTGACTTATTTCCATTGGGGTCCCAAATGTCATCCATATCTGTACAAACATTGTACATATCATGATATAATAATAATACATAATATAATAATAATACAGTGGTACCTCTACTTACGAGCAAAATTCATTCCAGTCGGCTATTCAAGTGCCGATACCGAAGGAATTTTTTCCCATAAGAAATAATGAAAATTAGGTTAATCCATTTCAGACCCCCAAAAATACACTTACATAATTGTTGGAGTTGGGAACTGCTCGTAAGTAGAGGTACCACTGTAATATCTTTATTTCTACAAGTACAAGGTATACAAACCATAGCTGACATCAATGACATATACAGTGGTACCTCGAGTTACGATATTTTTTCGTTCGAGAATGCTGTTCAAGTGCCATTACCAAACAAATTTATCCCCATAAGGAATAATGTAAAATAGACTAGTCCTTTTACACCCCAAAAATATACTTACAAAAGCATTTAAAAAAATAAACTTACATAAAAGGGCGATTTTGGGGACCATCGTAACTCGAGGTACCACTGTATATAGAAAGCCCCTTGTTATGCTGAGCATTTCCTGCAAATTTGGTCAGTTTTCTCCCAGGATGCCACCCACACCAGTCCACTAACACCCAAGATGAAACCCACACTAGTCCCCTAACACCCAGGATGCGACCCACACCAGTCCACTAACACCCAGGATGCGACCCACACCAGTCCACTAACACCCAGGATGCCACCCACATCAGTCCACTAACACCCAGGATACGGCCCACACCAGTCCACTAACACCCAGGATGCCACCCACACCAGTCTACTAACACCCAGGATGCAGCCCACACCAGTCCACTAACACCCAGGATGCCACCCACACCAGTCCACTAACACCCAGGATGCCACCCACACCAGTCCACTAACACGCAGAATGCCACCCACACCAGTCCACTAACACCCAGGATGCCACCCACACCAGTCCACTAACACCCAGGATGCCACCCGCACCAGTCCACTAACACCCAGGATGCCACCCACACCAGTCCACTAACACTCAGGATGCCACCCACACCAGTCCACTAACACCCAGGATGCGACCCACACCAGTCCACTAACACCCAGGATGCGACCCACACCAGTCCACTAACACTCAGGATGTCACCCACACCAGTCCACTAACATCCAGGATGCCACCCACACCAGTCCACTAACACCCAGGATGCCACCCACACCAGTCCACTAACACCCAGGATGCCACCCACACCAGTCCACTAACACCCAGGATGCCACCCACACCAGTCCACTAACACCCAGGATGCCACCCACACCAGTCCACTAACACCCAGGATGCCACCCACACCAGTCCACTAACACCCAGGATGCCACCCACATCAGTCCACTAACAACCAGGATGCCACCCACACCAGTCCACTAACACCCAGGATGCGACCCCACCAGTCCACTAACACCCAGGATGCGACCACACCAGTCCACTAACACCCAGGATGCCACCCACACCAGTTCACTAACACCCAGGATGCCACCCACATCAGTCCACTAACACCCAGGATGCCACCTACACCAGTCCACTAACACCCAGGATGCCACCCACACCAGTCCACTAACACTCAGGATGCCACCCCCACCAGTCCACTAACACCCAGGATGCGACCCACACCAGTCCACTAACACCCAGGATGCGACCCACACCAGTCCACTAACACCCAGGATGCGACCCACACCAGTCCACTAACACCCAGGATGCCACCCACACCAGTCCACTAACACCCAGGATGCCACCCACACCAGTCCACTAACACCCAGGATGCCACCCACACCAGTCCACTAACACCCAGGATGCCACCCACACCAGTCCACTAACACCCAGGATGCCACCCACATCAGTCCACTAACACCCAGGATGCCACCCACACCAGTCCACTAACACCCAGGATGCGACCCACACCAGTCCACTAACACCCAGGATGCGACCCACACCAGTCCACTAACACCCAGGATGCCACCCACACCAGTTCACTAACACCCAGGATGCCACCCACATCAGTCCACTAACACCCAGGATGCCACCTACACCAGTCCACTAACACCCAGGATGCCACCCACACCAGTCCACTAACACTCAGGATGCCACCCACACCAGTCCACTAACACCCAGGATGCGACCCACACCAGTCCACTAACACCCAGGATGCGACCCACACCAGTCCACTAACACCCAGGATGCGACCCACACCAGTCCACTAACACCCAGGATGCCACCCACACCAGTCCACTAACACCCAGGATGCCACCCACACCAGTCCACTAACACCCAGGTACCATTTTACTGATGGGTGAACATAGACAACCAGTGTAAAGAAACACTTATCTGCCACATCTGATTTTTTATATTAATATAATATTATTGATAAGGTAACAAAAGGACCCCAATGGAAATAAGTTAAAGGACCCCAAAGGAAATAAGTTAATGGACCCCAATGGAAATAAAGGACCCCAATGGAAATAAGTTAAAGGACCCCAATAGAAATAAGTTAAAGAACCAAAATGGAAATAAGTTAAAGGACCCCAATGGACATAAGTCACTGTCTGACTTTTTTGGGTTATCCTGGGTTGTCTACACATATGCTGTTATGTATGATAATCTATGTATTGATGTATACCTGAATACACTTACTAAACACGCCCAATGTTTCTACCCTCGCCGGGAGTCGAACCCGGACACTCAACTTGTGAAGCAGAACTTTAACCACCTGAATATAATCTATTCCACATAGTTTAGAAGAATAAACTACATAACATTGTATAGTTGAAGTTTGATTACTTGAATACTAAGTTCAAGATAATTGTCTGAAGATAATTATTATTATAATCAAAGCTAGGCGCTAAACCCATCAGGGTCATACAGAGCTGCTGTTTGAAGACAACCCCTCAAGGAAGGTTCCTTGATGCTGGTGAGGGACTCTTGATCTAGGGAACTGGATCTGTGCTCCAGTTCCTTGAATTAAACCTGAATACCTTACACATCCCCCCACAGGAGCTGTATAATCCTACGGGTTTAGCGCTTCCCCTTGATTATTATAATAATAATGTTTAAAGACAAGATTATTAATTGTAATCAATATTTTAAGTGATAAAAATCTACAATTATAACAATGTTATTGTAGATATGCAAATAATACGTCCAGTTCCCTGGATCAAGAGCCCCTGACCTGCATGTAGAGGTTGTCAAGGCTTTATAACAGTGGAAATATAATAAGTGTCACCTCAGAACAGTGGCTTTGAATGTGGTCGTTGTAGCTAGGTTACTGAGGGCCACTACAACTGAGCTTTGAATGTGGTCGTTGTAGCTGGGTTATTGAGGGCCACTACAACTGAGCTTTGAATGTGGTCGTTGTAGCTGGGTTATTGAGGGCCACTACAACTGAGCTTTGAATGTGGTCGTTGTAGCTGGGTTATTGAGGGCCACTACAACTGAGCTTTGAATGTGGTCGTTGTAGCTGGGTTACTGAGGGCCACTACAACTGAGCTTTGAATGTGGTCGTTGTAGCTGGGTTATTGAGGGCCACTACAACTGAGCTTTGAATGTGGTCGTTGTAGCTGGGTTATTCAGGGCCACTACAACAGCACAATGTTCACTATAACACAGCACTATGTTCACCATAACACAACACTGTTCACTATAACACAACACTGTTCACTATAACACAACACTGTTCACTATAACACAACACTGTTCACTATAACACAACACTGTTCACTATAACAGCACTATCGTCACTATTTAACACAGCACAATGTTCACTATAACACAACACTGTTCACTATAACAGCACTATCGTCACTATTTAACAGCACAATGTTCACTATAACAGCACTATCGTCACTATTTAACACAGCACAATGTTCACTATAACACAGCACTATGTTCACTATAACAGCACTATGTTCACTATAACACAACACAATGTTCACTATAACAGAGCACTATCGTCACTATTTAACAGCACAATGTTCACTATAACAGCACTATCGTCACTATTTAACAGCACTCTCGTCACTAACACAGCACAATGTTCACTATAACATAGCACTATCGTCACTAACACAGCACAATCTTCACTATAACACAACACAATCTTCACTATAACACAGCACAATCTTCACTATAACACAGCACAATGTTCATTATAACAGCACTATCGTCACTATTTAACAGCACAATGTTCACTATTTAACAGCACAATGTTCACTATAACACAGCACTATCGTCACTAACAGCACTATGTTCACTATAACAGCACTATCGTCACTATAACACCGCACAATGTTCACTATAACAGCACAATGTTCACTATAACAGCACTATGTTCACTATAACAGCACAATGTTCACTATAACACAGCACAATGTTTACTATAACAGCACAATGTTCACTATAACACAGCACAATGTTCACTATAACAGCACCATCGTCACTATTATAGCAGACCACACTCACTATATAACACCATACAGTATAACTATCACTATATGGTGCCTATGCGAACATTCTTATGGTGTATAAATATATTTAGTAGAGTTTATTTACTTGTTCCTCGCTGGTCCTGTGGTCTGCGTGTCCGTCTAGAGTTGTAAGACTCAGCGTCGCGGGTTCGAGCCCCGCTAGTACCCAGATTTATCTGAGTGATAAGTGAAGATAATGGAGGTGGAAGAAATCGGTGTTTACCACCCCGTCATGGAGGCCACCTCACCACTGGTGAACTGAGATCACAACCATCGTCAGTGAAACGCCTCGGGGTTCGGAAAGTGTTTAAGTGTGTTGTTTCCGTGAATTGTTTCTACCCTCTGTACCCAGAGGTGGTGCATTATAGAAAAACCCATGTGGTCATTCTATGTCTGCCGGGATGCCCTATCTCTATAACAGTGGCAGTAAATAGAAGTTCCAAAAAAAGATAAAAAGATTATGTCAAAAGAATCGTCCTCGTTCCGACTTGGCTAATTTGTGGCATAGAACAAGACCGGCCCTGTGCCTAATCTGGCATTTGGAATAGTTGTCATTCCGGCCTCCCCACCCCGAGGACATCAACAACTGGTTCGGCATTAGGATGAGATATTTCCCCGTTTGCAATCAATTGGTCAATTCAAGCTCGAATTCAAGAATAATAAATTTCTTCGCGATGATATCAAAGAGAGTGTATTGGATGATGCAATGATAACTCATCAGTGGAAGCAAGGAAGAGGTTCCTTGTTCGACCTCTGGACAGTGAGTGCCCCCCAATCCCAAGACCCGGCCAGGGGAAAAACCCCTCAAAACCCACAACACAAGAGGTAAAGGTGAGTTACGTGTGGTGGTGTTGTTAATTTTGTCCTAGGCACATGTCGATTGACACTAGGCCTGTTGTTGTGTTTGTGTGTGTGTGTGTGTGGCCTCAAATTTTCCACCCCCGGAAAACCCGGCCCTCCGGCGTGAAGCGAGAGCCTAGCCACCAGGTGGTAAGTTAGTTCCATTTTGTCCTAGGCACATGTCGATTAGACACTAGGCCCGTATGTATTTGTGTGTAATAAACACTTGAAATGTTTCTGCCCCCCAATTGAACCCGGGCCCTCCTGTTAAGAGAGCTTTAACTAGGCCACCGGGTAAACGTGTGTTATTCCATTTTGTCCTGGCACATGTAAATTTGAACACTGGCCTGTTAATGTTGTTGTATGTGTGGGAAACACCAAATGTTTCTGCCCCCCGGAGAACCCGGTGTATCACCTATTGTGGTTCGGGCGATTCAAGTGGGGTGTGTAAAATATATTAATAATTTTGTGTGTGTATGTGTTTATTTTTTATTTTTAATGTTTATGTGTATTGTTTAGGGGGTAAAGAAACCTGGCGGCGCCGAAAATAATTGAAAAAATGGAAAATGAATTTTTTGACGAAAAATAGTTTAAGAATCGAACATTTTGATGAAAATCCATTTAATACAACGTTTATAGCAAAATTATATATTTGAATATTATCTTACGACCAAGGTAAAAATTACCCGGATATAAATTTTTTTTTGTTTTTTTTTTTGTTTAATTTTTCAAAATTTCTTTCCAATATATAAATTTCCACTCAACATATAATACAGTGTTGGAGGCTTTTGGCTTATTAGAAGTGGAGGAGTCAAGGGGGCAGCCAAGGAGATAGTTGCATAATCGGGTTTGATCTCCCAACAAATGTCTTTTTTTCACGATTATTACTTTACCTTTATCGTTTAAAAATTTATTCAAATAATATTAGACATAAATATATAAGATAAAAGCATAATAAAGACTGCCAAAAATAAGTGGGCATATACCGGAGAGTGCATACAGACCTGATCTAGCAACTTCCTGTTAAATATACGGTTTTCTGTTACCTCCTCATAAAAAAAACGGCTTTTAAAATGAAAAATAAGAAATCACTTACAAGGCGTAGAATAAGCCCAAAACAGCGAGATTTTCGTGAATATTTTGATAAATGGGCGCGCGCCTTTTCCGGATTATCTCGAAAGTAAGATTTAACCATTGCTTACTCCCGCATTATTAATGATTAGATTGTAAGATTTTCACAGGGAATATAAAAGAATTGTTTTTTATATTATAAGAAAATTTGGAATATCTCAAATTTTTATTTTTGGGGGGTAAAAAGGCAGATATTTTAGCGAGGTAAAAGCGAACCAAATGTATTTTTTCGGTATGAAGACAAGCTGTCAGGCATTTTCATTCTATAATATATTGGGGTTAGATGTATTCTACGAAGGGAAGTTTTCCCCCTCATAGAAAACCGGGTAAATGCTGCCATATGTCAAAATCAAATTTTTTTTCTCAGTTGTTTGGGCCGATCTTATTGAAACCTGTCTTCATGTTACATACATGCCAAACATGTGCCAAAGATAAAAGAATCGGACGAAAAATAATGGAATGTATAATTCCTGGACCCTCCCCCCAAAACCAAATTGTACTGTGTAGTTGAATTAGCTTTGTGTTCTCTTGTTCTCTTGTGTGTGTGTGTGTGTTTTGTTTGTTACTCACCTAGTTGTACTCACCTAGTTGGGTTGCAGGGGGGCGAGTCATAGCTCCTGGCCCCCCTCTCTTCACTGGCCGCTACGGTCACTCCCTCCATGAGCTTTATCAACCTCTTCCTAAAGCTATGTATGGGCCTGCCTCCCCATCTTCCTAAACTATTCCACTTCCCGACCATCGGATGAAGAAATACTTTAACATCTCTATGATTCACTGACCAACTTCAACTTGCCCCTTGTTGCGTGTCCCATCTCTGGAACATTCTGTCTTTGTCCACTTTTGTACTCACCTAATTGATACCCAATGTGGTTGGGGGTCGAGACTCAGCCCTGGCCCCGCCTCTTCGCTGCCGCTACTGGGTCTCTGCCTCCCCGCTCCAAGCTCATATACCCCTGTCTTAAACTTAGGTTCCTCCCCCCCTATATCTTTCTGAATTCCATTCCGCCCTTTGGCTAAAAAAATTCTTCCTAACATCCCTTTGACTCATCTGAGTCTTCATTTCCCCAGTTGTCCCCCTTGCTGTTTCCCCTCCTGGAACAGTGTTGTTTGTTTGTGTGTGTGTGTGTGTGGGGGGGGCCCCGGGAAGGGGTTGTTCAAAAAGTAATCTTGCTGTGACCTCCTCAATTTAAAAAAAAACTTGCATTTCTGGTTTAAAGTCTCTTGCCCTTTCATATTAATCCTCGAAACTGCATGTTTTTTTTTCCCCTTTTTGGAATGGTTGTATTTTTTTTATCTGTTTCCAAACATTTTTATTCTCCCCAAAAAAAGTTTCCCCATTTCAAAATTTACTGTACACTATCTTAATAAACTTGCGTTTTTTTCCAAACAATCTTTTTAAAAAAATAATACAAGAAAAAATAACCCCAAAACCCGCTTCGTCACTTGAAGAGTTAAAAATTTAGAGGAAAGGAAACATCCCCCTATTTATACCGAAAGGATGGGGGGTTTTAGGCAAACCCCTCGGGGAGTGGGCCCCCCAGAGGGGTCATCGTTAAGCAGAAACCGCTGAAAGTCCTCCACAGTGTTAGGTGCCCAGGGTTGGGGCGAGGGGGTACTAGAGCATTACAAAGAACCCAAAAATTGACTCCCCCAATTTTAAAATTTGGGGGAAAATCCCCGTTTGGAAAGGAGGGTGTGTTTAGAAGGTCTCTCATTAAATTTGGAATGGCCGTGTTCTATTGCCGATCCAGAAAACTGGGAACCTAAAAAGGGGGGTGGGAAAAATTTTGGTATTTTCCGAAAGTTAAAATTGATAAACTTTCCAAAGAAAAGATATTTTTGTCGTGGTATTTTAAGGTTTTGTGGGTAAAACAGAACTAATGGGGGGCAGGACGGGTCAAGGGCTGGGCAGAGAGAGGGGGGGAGTCAGTGGGGAAAGCGCCCGGGGACAGGGGGGGTGCTTGGGGGATTGGGCGCCACCCACCGGACTTTTTAACGCAATATGGAGGATATAAAAGGAAGTAGTGAACTAATTCAATCCAAATTAATATTGGGGGGGCAATTGGTAAAAAAATGTGGTCCCATTAATGGGGTATCGAATTGAAAAGGGCAAGAGGATCGTAAACCCTGATTGGGGGTGTTATTCAAAAAAGTGATTTGAATACAAAAAAAATGGTGAGATGAATCAAGGGGAAGGATTTGAAATAATTTTGGGTGAATTAGAGTGGCGTGGGGGAGACGCCATCCCCGGCCGCCATGTTGGTATGGAAGGGTGAAACTTTTTTTTCGCTCATCGACCCAATTGCGGATAGAGATTGAAAATTAAACGGGGGGCCCAAGGAAAGTTGTAAATTATATATCAATTTTAAAAAAGAAAAGGAGAGGATAGAAAACCCCCGACCAAATATTTTACCGCCCGGGGCCCCGGGGGTAAAAAAACTCAAGGAAATTAACTTCCTTGAGTCTTTGGCTTGATAAAATGACAAAAAGTAATACTGGGGACTTCAATATCTGTTTTTTTAAAGCAAAAAACGGGTATGTAAAAATATAAAAAAAATACTATTTAAATAGTTACACGCAACTAATTAAACCCCCCCGGGTCACACAGTTCTCCCCCCCCAATTTACCACATTTTTGGGGCCCTGGGGAAAGTAGTCAGCGGGGGCAACCACATCTGGACATTTAAAATTTTTTACCAGGAAATTTTGGGGAAAGGATAGGCCAAAAAAAAATTAAGTCAACTAGAAACTACAGTAAAGAAACACTGGTAAATATGAAAAAGTAACTGGTCAGTGATAACAAGTTGCACGGCGAAAATGCCTGGGAAAATTAAAAAAAAAAACTCCCCTCCTTAAGATAAGATAAAGATGTTTCTTGGTTTTTTTAAACCCCGGGGGGTTACCCCCCGGGGAAAACCCAAAAGTCTGCGTCATAAAAGGGCTGTCTTTTTTTTCCCCTTGGGGTCCTTAATCTTCCCCCGGGGTGCGCCCACCTGACAAAACCCCCGGTACCTTTTGCTGATGAACGACAACAGGTGTGGGAAAAGTCGAAATTTTCCCCCCGCCAAAACCCCTCCGTGGGGAAGGGGTTAGCCACCAGACCACCGGCCACGGTGGTCTGGTGGCCCCAGTTAAAGAGGTTAGATTAAACGAAGAACTGAACCCCCGGGTGACTACTCAGATATTAGATAAAATAAATTCAGAGACCAGTTGATAAAAAATTTAAAAGGGAAAAGCAGGAATTTTGGACAGGAAAAAATGCAGGGGGATAAAGGGGAAAAAGGAAGACACTATTTAAAAAAAAATAGACAAGAATAACCCAAAAATCTCAACAAAAAGTTGGGGTATAGCCATAAACTCAGATTTTAACATAGTTTAAATGTCGATAACGGGTATGCCACGAAACAACTAAAGTGGCAAATTGTTTTAAATACTCACAACTGTATAACACTAGTAAGTGTCCAGCCATCAAATCTTTTAAACAGACTCTGATAAATTTAAAAAAAATTTAAAATAACTCCAAACAGTTGTCAACTAGTGGATCTCATACCGGGAAAAAAAATAACAGGTTAAACCCAATTAAGAGACCGGCCCGATAACATCCCGTCAAAATTCCCAAAAAAGGTGCCTCTGAACTGGCAATCCCCCCTTTCTCCCTAATAAATTTGTCCATCCCACTAATACGTACCAGAGGGGCAAAAACAGTTACTCCTATCTTAAGAAAAAAAATAGGTCTGATGTCAAACAGGGTGTTAGATACCAGTGTAATATCCAAAATTCTAGAGAGGGCGGTGTACTGTCAAGTAGTTAAAATTTCTTTTTGACAACAACATTCTTCATAGTTACCAATCAGGCTTTGGGGATCATCAACCGACACCCCCTGAGTCTACCTGAGAGAATTCCAGGGCCAACGCCCCCCCCCGGGGTGACCCCGGGCCCCCCGGGGGGGACCTGATCAACCCCGGGTGTTCCCCGGGGGCCCAGCAGTCCAACACACCCACAGCG
>WNWK01052355.1:0-12201 GCA_009830355.1 Cherax destructor | reverse complement strand
CACTTAGTCTTACCAAGGGGGGATGAGATATTTTCACCACGTCCACTAGGCCACTTGATCCCACCACTAAGAAGCACTTAGGAATCACTATTAATTACTAGACCACTTAAGAATACTCATCACTAAGTGTAATTCTTCCAGGATAATATTGAATCAAATTATAAAATTAACAAATAATTTATTAATACTAGTATTGAGCATGTAGGCGAATATTCTTGATAAATTGATAACTAATCGAACTTTGACTGATATATTAGTGTTATAAGAATATATGTTCTCTGAGAATAAGTGTACTTGTTCTCTGAGACTAATGTACTTGTTCTCTGAGACTAAGTGTACGTGTTCTCTGAGACTAAGTGTACTTGTTCTCTGAGACTAAGTGTACTTGTTCTCTGAGACTAAGTGTACTTGTTCTCTGAGACTAAGTGTACTTGTTCTCTGAGAATAAGTGTACTTGTTCTCTGAGAATAAGTGTACTTGTTCTCTGAGAATAAGTGTACATTTTCTCTGAGAATAAGTGTACATGTTCTCTGAGACTAAGGGGTTCTTTAAATGACTGACGAAGTAGGAATATTACGTAAAATAATGTAATAAGTCTCGCTTGGTGAACCACTTTCAAGTTTCCATGATTTTGAGCACAAGTTCAACAGATACCTTCAGCAGCTTGGTCTTCCCCACCACTCTCCTGGCTTCCTCCCATGGTCTTCCCCACCACTCTCCTGGCTTCCTCCCATGGTCTTCCCCACCACTCTCCTGGCTTCCTCCCATGGTCTTCCCCACCACTCTCCTGGCTTCCTCCCATGGTCTTCCCCACCTGCACCAGGCTTCCTCCCATGGTCTTCCCCACCTGAACCAGACTTCCTCCCATGGTCTTCCCCACCTGCACCAGACTTCCTCCCATGGTCTTCCCACCTGCACCAGACTTCCTCCCATGGTCTTCCCCACCTGCACCAGGCTTCCTCCCATGGTCTTCCCCACCTGCACCAGGCTCCTCCCATGGTCTTCCCCACCTGCACCAGGCTTCCTCCCATGGTCTTCCCCACCTGCACCAGGCTTCCTCCATGGTCTTCCCCACCTGCACCAGGCTTCCTCCCATGGTCTTCCCCACCTGCACCAGGCTTCCTCCCATGGTCTTCCCCACCTACACCAGACTTCCTCCTATGGTCTTCCCCACCTGCATCAGACTTCCTCCCATGGTCTTCCCACCTGCACCAGGCTTCCTCCCATGGTCTTCCCCACCTGCACCAGGCTTCCACCCATGGTCTTCCCCACCTGCACCAGGCTTCCTCCCATGGTCTTCCCCACCTGCACCAGACTTCCTCCCATGGTCTTCCCCACCTGCACCAGGCTTCCTCCCATGGTCTTCCCCACCTGCACCAGGCTTCCACCCATGGTCTTCCCCACCTGCACCAGGCTTCCTCCCATGGTCTTCCCCACCTGCACCAGGCTTCCACCCATGGTCTTCCCCACCTGCACCAGGCTTCCTCCCATGGTCTTCCCCACCTGCACCAGGCTTCCTCCCATGGTATTCCCCACCTGCACCAGGCTTCCTCCCATGGTCTTCCCCACCTGCACCAGGCTTCCACCCATGGTCTTCCCCACCTGCACCAGGCTTCCTCCCATGGTCTTCCCCACCTGCACCAGGCTTCCACCCATGGTATTCCCCACCTGCACCAGGCTTCCTCCCATGGTCTTCCCCACCTGCACCAGGCTTCCTCCCATGGTCTTCCCCACCTGCACCAGGCTTCCTCCCATGGTCTTCCCCACCTGCACCAGGCTTCCTTTCATGGTCTTCCCCACCTGCACCAGACTTCCTCCCATGGTCTTCCCCACCTGCACCAGACTTCCTCCCATGGTCTTCCCCACCTGCACCAGGCTTCCTCCATGGTCTTCCCCACCTGCACCAGGCTTCCTCCCATGGTCTTCCCCACCTGCACCAGACTTCCTCCCATGGTCTTCCCCACCTGCACCAGACTTCCTCCTATGGTCTTCCCACCTGCACTAGACTTCCTCCCATGGTCTTCCCCACCTGCACCAGACTTCCTCCTATGGTCTTCCCCACCTGCACTAGACTTCCTCCCATGGTCTTCCCCACCTGCACCAGGCTTCCTCCCATGGTCTTCCCCACTTGCACCAGACTTCCTCCCATGGTCTTCCCACCTGCACCAGACTTCCACCCATGGTCTTCTCCACCTGCACCAGGCTTCCTCCCATGGTCTTCCCCACTTGCACCAGACTTCCTCCCATGGTCTTCCCCACCTGCACCAGACTTCCTCCCATGGTCTTCCCCACCTGCACCAGGCTTCCTCCCATGGTTTTCCCCCACCTGCACCAGGCTTCCACCCATGGTCTTCCCCACCTGCACCAGGCTTCCTCCATGGTCTTCCCCACCTGCACCAGGCTTCCTCCCATGGTCTTCCCCACCTGCACCAGGCTTCCTCCCATGGTCTTCCCCCACCTGCACCAGGCTTCCTCCCATGGTCTTCCCCACCTGCACCAGGCTTCCTCCCATGGTATTCCCCACCTGCACCAGGCTTCCTCCCATGGTCTTCCCCACCTGCACCAGGCTTCCTCCCATGGTCTTCCCCACCTGCACCAGGCTTCCTCCCATGGTCTTCCCCACCTGCACCAGGCTTCCTCCCATGGTATTCCCCACCTGCACCAGGCTTCCTCCCATGGTCTTCCCCACCTGCACCAGGCTTCCACCCATGGTCTTCCCCACCTGCACCAGGCTTCCTCCCATGGTCTTCCCCACCTGCACCAGGCTTCCTCCCATAGTCTTCCCCACCTGCACCAGGCTTCCTCCCATGGTCTTCCCCACCTGCACCAGGCTTCCTCCCATGGTATTCCCCACCTGCACCAGGCTTCCTCCCATGGTCTTCCCCACCTGCACCAGGCTTCCTCCATTGGTCTTCCCCACCTGCACCAGACTTCCTCCCATGGTCTTCCCCACCTGCACCAGACTTCCTCCCATGGTCTTCCCACCTGCACCAGGCTTCCTCCCATGGTCTTCCCCACCTGCACCAGACTTCCTCCCATGGTCTTCCCCACCTGCACCAGACTTCCTCCCATGGTCTTCCCCACCTGCACCAGGCTTCCTCCCATGGTCTTCCCCACCTGCACCAGACTTCCTCCCATGGTCTTCCCCACCTGCACCAGACTTCCTCCCATGGTCTTCCCCACCTGCACCAGACTTCCTCCCATGGTCTTCCCCACCTGCACCAGGCTTCCTCCCATGGTCTTCCCCACCTGCACCAGGCTTCCACAGAGAATCATTATGATTGTTCTCTACACCTTGTGAGAGAGCTCGGTCCCTTTTATCATCCCACTTACCCCTCCCACTGTTTACATAACCGTGGCCCCGTAGCCTGATGGCTTAAGCTTTCGCTTCACACGGCGAGGGTCCGGGTTCGATTCCCGGCGAAGGTAGAACCATCGGGCGTGTTTCTTTACACCGGTTGTTTATGTTCATCTATCAGTAAAATAGGTACCTGGGTTTTAGTCGACTGGTGTGGGTCGCATCCTGGGACAAAACTGACCCAATTTGCCTGAAATGCTCTGCATAACAAGCGAATTTCTATATAGTAGTATGTCACTGATGTCAGCTAGGACTGTATACCTTGTACATGTACTTGTAGAAATAAAGATTATTATTATTATTATTATTATTATTATTATTATTATTATTATTATTACTGGTTGTAAGAACTCTGGTTGGCATGGAGTCAGAGTTGTTACAACCAGTAGGTCTCGGGGGACAGAGGAAGTGGGAAGTAACACCCCATCACTGTACACGACATGTGGAGACATGAACTGTTTATCACACCACCATGCACTAGTACCACCACCAGCATAGAACCACTACCATGCATCACTACCATGCACCACTACAACTACCATGCATCAGTAGCATGCACCACTACCACTGCCATGCATCACTACCATGTACCATTACCATTACCATGCACCACTACCACCACCAGCATAGAACCACTACCATGCACCACTACCATGCATCAGTACCGTGCACCACTACCATTCACCACTACCACTACCATGCACCACTATCATGTATCACTACCATTACCATGCACCACTACCACTACCATGCATCACTACCATGCACCACTACCATGCACCAATACCACCACCATAGAACCACTACCGTGCACTACTGCCACTAACACCACCATGCATCAACAATACCATACACCACTACCTATCTACTCTTGACAAAGCTCCTGCAGAGCGAAACGTTGCCTCAGAGAAATGTCTCATTAATTGCACATGTTTCCTCTTAACTTAATCTAACTACTCATGGTTATGGAGGTCATCCCCCCCCCGCAACTAATTACTTACCTGTGACTGGTTTCGAGGGGTTTTCTCCCCTCACAGCCCGGCCAGGGACCAGGCTTCTCTGTTGATTTCCTATTCAGCCAGGTTGTTGGTGTTAGCTGCCTGCTGGCCCACGCAGCCATCACAGACTGGTTGCTCTGACACATGCCAGGGGTAGTGGTAGTTTTTCTTGAAAATTTCTACCTCTGGAAACCCCTGGAAACCCATCACTTGTTACACTGTACCATCTTGAAACATCTGCCATTACCTTCTGTCTTGTGTTTGTTAGGTATTCTTGCTTGTTCCTCTAATTTGTGAATCATTCTCGCTTGGGGTAGTGTCGAATAATTTAGCTACAGTTCAAGAATATGCAGCTGGTCCAGTCTTGTCTTTCGTACTTGTCTTCGTATGTTTTAGTGAGTTTGACGGTAAATTTGATAAATAATATCACTGAACTTTCATATAAAGTAATGCATATGCATTGACTTGTACTATTTTATGGCAATTGCATTTGGATTTCCTGATGCAACTGGTTCCTAAAATAATGTTTTGTGTGGGAGGAGGTTGGTACAGGTGGTGACACACACACACACACACACCAGGAGCTGAGTCTCGACCCCTGCAACCACAATTAGGTGAGTACAATTAGGTGAGTACACACACACACACACACACACACACACACACACACACACACACACACACACACACACACGTACGTACGTACGTTTAATTAAACCAGACTGCTGGTTATTAAAGAATTTCTGCAAATCTTTTCCTCTGGGCTGAGGCGACCCAAGTTAAGGTCTTAGTTAAACTAGATCTGAGTCACCGTGCCCATGCTGACACCTGCCACTGCTGACACCTGCCACTGCTGACACCTGCCACTGCTTAACGAAAATTTGAATAAATATAATTACTAGATGCAGTAATAGCGAACAAGTGATACTAGATGCAAAACAACCACAGGGAGAGTTGAATGATAGCTTTAGGCCTTCGCGTTGCAATCAACACATCAGGAGCTTGCAGTGTTGCAGAGTCGTTCAGGAATTTTTTCGCTCGAGCAAAACATTACCCTGAGAGAATCTGCTTGGATTTCCTACTCATTTCTGGAAAATTGCAAGCTCCTGATGTGTTGATTGCAACACGAAAGACCTAGAGCTATCATTCAACTCTCCCTGTGGTTGTTTTGCATAATTACTAGATGTGTTCCAGTCACATCTAGTAAAAGATATATCTAGTAAAAGGTATATCTAGTAAAATATATGTCTAGTAAAAGATATTTCTAGTAAAGATATATCATATTCAGTCACAACTAGCAAAAGATATCATATTCAACAAGCCCAGCCGCCTCTACCTCATTTTTCTTAACGCGCCGGCCATTTTCCACTGAGGTAGTGACCCGATGAACAAGAAACACATTTACCATCACTCATTCAATTACTGTCTTGCCAGAAGCATGTTGACATAACGGTTCAGATGGTCTTCTGAACTGCAGCATCCCCACCACTCCTTCAGAGTGCAGACACTGTACTTTCCCACCTCGAAGACTCAAGTCAGGCTAACCGGTTTCCCTGAATCCCTTCATAAATGTTACTTTGCTCACACTCCAACAACACGTCGTCATACAAACTATTTGCTGCCATTCACTTCTATCTAAAACTCTCACACAAGCCTGTTGGAGGTCCAAGCCCCTAGCACTCAAAACCTCCTTTATCCCCAACCTTCAACCTTTTCTGGGGCGACTCAGCCCTCTGCAAGACTGTTGTCACATCTTCCTAGTTCATCCATTATCTTCTACTGAGACAACTTTCATGTTTTGTTTTTTAGTTACGTTTTTTTAACTGAATATACGAAGATGTGATCTGCTTTTTTTATCTGCTGTGAGGATGATAGAGAATGTTGGACACGAGGGAACCACCAGATTACTTTTATATCTGTGGGGAAGCGTAAATCCGTAGGGGTCGTACAGCGTCTGGGGGATGGGAGGCAATCAGGTACGTATTATCCAGAGAAGGCGAGAGTTGCTTTAATTCATTGGAACAAGAGCCTTGCAGCCTGAGTGTCACTCCCTTGTAGGGAAGGAAGGAGCCTGAACGAGAGGACACATGCTAGTTGACCTCGGTATAGCGAGAGTGAGCTGGGTAAGGTGGTCCACCTTCATATATGGATACTATCAAGTCTAGGTTAGAATAGAAAGAAATACACAACAACAACAAAATTCCAAACCAAGTGCCTATCGACAAGTGCCCTGTACAAATTGCAACTAACACACACACACACACACACACACATGACTCGACCCCTGCAACCACAAATAGGTGAGTACACACAGAGAACCCCCGTGGGTTCTTCGGGAAGGAGCTGAGGTACTGAGTGCGCCACTTACCATAATATTCAACACATCCCTTGAAACTGGGCAGCTACCTGAGGTATGGAAGAAGGCCAATGTAGTCCTTATCTTTAAAAAAAGGAGACAGAAAAGAGGCACTAAACTATAGACCAGTGTCACTTACGTGTATTGTGTGAAAAGTCCTGGAGAAAATCATCAGGAAAAGAATGGTGGAGCACCTCGAGCTGAACAGGATAATAAACACCAGACAGCACGGATTCCGGGAAGGCAAATCCTGTGTAACAAACCTCCTAGAGTTATATGATAAAGTAACAGAGGTAAGGCAAGAGAGAAAAGGGTGGGTTGATTGCATTTTCCTGGACTGCAGGAAGGCCTTCGACACAGTTCCTCACATGAGATTAGTAAAGAAGTTGGAAGAGCAAGCATGTATAACAGGAAGGGCACTGGAATGGATCAGGGAATACCTCACAGGGAGGCAACAACGGGTCATGGTGCGTGATGAGGTATCACAGTGGGCGCCTGTGACGAGCGGTGTACCGAAGGGGTCAGTCCTAGGACCAGTGTTATTCTTGGTATATGTAAATGACATGACGGACGGGATAGACTCAGAAGTGTCTCTGTTCGCAGATGATGTGAAATTAATGAGGATAATCACATCGGAAGAGGACCAAGCAGGACTTCAAACAGACCTAGACAAGCTTGACATCTGGTCTAGCAACTGGCTTCTCGAATTCAATCCCACCAAATGCAAAGTCATGAAGATCGGAGAAGGGCAAAGAAGACCGCTGACAGAGTACAGGCTAGGCGGACAAAGGCTACAAACCCGGGCAAAGGAGAAAGACCTTGGGGTGAGTATAACGCCAAGCACGTCTCCGGAGGCACACATCAACCAGATAACTGCGGCACCATATGGGCGACTGGCAAACCTAAGATTAGCGTTCCGTTACCTTAACAAGGAATCGTTCAAGACACTGTACACCGTGTACGTCAGGCCCATA
The DNA here is from genome assembly GCA_009830355.1 of Cherax destructor. NCBI lineage: Eukaryota > Metazoa > Arthropoda > Malacostraca > Decapoda > Parastacidae > Cherax > Cherax destructor. Next base: position 4,515 of record WNWK01052355.1, on the reverse strand, counting down.
CTAGAATATGCAGCACCAGTCTGGAACCCACACCTGGTCAAGCACGTAAAGAAACTAGAGAAAGTGCAAAGGTTTGTGACAAGGTTAGTTCCACAACTCAGGGGACTGTCCTATGAAGAAAGGTTGAGGGAAATAGGACTAACAACACTGGAGGAAAGAAGGGTCAGAGGAGACATGATAACGACATACAAAATACTGCGGGAATCGACAAGGTAGACAGTGACAGGATGTTCCAGAGAGGAACACAGAAACAAGGGGACACAACTGGAAGCTGAAGACTCAGATGAGTCAAAGGGATGTTAGGAAGCATTTCTTCAGCCACAGAGTAGTCAGGAAGTGGAATAGTCTAGAGAAAGATAAAGTGGAGGCAGGAACCATACATAGTTTTAAAACGAGGTATGATAAAGCTCATGGAGCAGGGAGAGCAGAGACCCAGTAGCGGACAGCGAAGAGGCGGGGCCAGGAGCTGAGTCTCGACCCCTGCAACCACAATTAGGTGAGTACAATTAGGTGAGTACACACACGAGAGAGAGAGAGAGATAGAGATAGAGATAGAGAGAGAGAGAGAGAGAGAGAGAGAGAGAGAGAGAGAGAGAGAGAGAGAGAGAATACCCCACCCTCAAAAATCACAGTAGGAATAACAAGAGAGTCCCATCTCTACCAAATAAAAATAATAGACTAAAATTTCCCCCCATTCTCTGCCGACAGATGCGACCACACCAAAAAAATCTTGGAAAGAAGAAAAGAATCAGTGGCAGATATGGAGTTTTTATCACTTCATATTAAAAGTCAGAGAAACGCGTAATTTCTTCAGTTAGTCTCTTTGATCCACTAAATGAAAGTTCTGCTTGTGCCCTGAACTGTTGGAACTGGCTGTTGCACCCCTGACACCCTTTATGCTCAGGGGGTAATGGGGACTCTCAGCCTCGAATGGGAAAGAGGAGTCGTTGATAATGGGTTTCTGAGGGTACCGCGGCTGTTATATACTGTTGGTCGTAGTTAATGGGTGGCTTTGGTATTTTACTGTTGATGATTAATGGGTGGCTGTGGTGATTTACTGTTGATGGTTAATGGGTGGCTGTAGTGATTTACTGTTAATTAATGGGTGGATGTGGTAATTTACTGTTGATGGTTAATGGGTAGCTGTAGTATTTGATTAATGGGTGGCTGTGGTATTTTACCGTTGATGGTTAATGGGTGACTGTGGTATTTTACTGTTGATGGTTAATGGGTTGGCTGTGGTTATTTACTGTTGATGTTAATGGGTGACTGTTGTGATTTACTGTCTGTTGATGATTAATGGATGGCTGTGATATTTACTGTTGATGGTTAATGGGTGGCTATGGTATTTTACTGTTCATGGTTAATGGGTGCTGTAGTATTTTACTGTTCATGGTTAATGGTGGCTGTGGTATTTTACTGTTCTGGTTAAAGGGTGGCTGTGGTATTTTACCGTTCATGGTTAATGGGTCGCTGTGATTTCCTGTTGATTAATGGGTGGCTGTGGTTATTTACTGTTGATGTTAATGGGTGGCTGTGTATTTTACTGTTGATGGTAAATGGAGTGGCTGTGATATTTTACTGTTGATGGTTAATGGGTGGCTGTGGTATTTTACTGTTGATGGTAATGGGTGGCTGTGGTATTTTACTGTTCATGGTTAATGGGTGGCTGTGGTATTTTACTGTTGATGGTTAATGGGTGGCTGTGGTATTTTACTGTTCATGATTAATGGGTGGCTGTGATATTTTACTGTTGATGGTTAATGGGTGGCTGTTTATGATTCACTGTTGATTAATGGGTGGCTGTGGTGTTTTCCTATTAGTGATTAATGGGTGGCTGTGATATTTCACTGTTGATTAATGGATGGATGTGGTATTTTATTGATGTTAATGAGTGGCTGTGGTATTTTACTGATAATGGGTGGTTGTGGTATTTTACGGATTTAATGGGTGGCCGTGGTACTTTGCTGATGTTAATGGGTGGCTGTAGTGTTTTTTTTATTTGTGATGGTCAGTAGGTGGCCGCGCTTTCTAAATAATGGGGGTCGTGGATATGTACTGAAGTCGTTGATAAAGGGCAGTGTCTTACCTTACCCCTCATTTCTCCCTTCATCCCTCCCATTTCTCCCTCCTCTCCCTCATACCTTCCCCAAGCCTCCCTTACATCCGTCTCCTCTCATCACCCTCCCCTTCATTACACCTCATTACTCCACTGTCACCTCATCACCCCTACCCTCATCTCCCCACTCACTAATCATCCCACCCTCCCGCAATCACCCCGCCCTCTCCTTAATCATTTCATCCTTCCCATTATCCCATCCTCTTCATTATCTTGACAATTACTAACCCTTCTTAACTACATTAACAGCCTGATTAAACCCCTGGAAATCCCTGGCCTTATCATCATTATAGTTCCCAGGTGCAGCCTCCCCTGTGACACCCAGGGTGCTTCTGTGCCACACACTTGGTGGGAGGTGAAACCATAATATAATAACGACGTTTCGTTCTGCGAAGATCGAAACATTGTCTATAAATAAAGGTTTGATGTGCTCCCAGGTGTCTTTCTGTCATACTTGCGGGCAGTGCCAGACATATTAAATTTCTGTACCTTCCATCCTAGATTTCTGTACTAGCCATTCTTGAATTCTGTACCGGCCATCTTAGATTTCTGTACCTTCCATCCTAGATTTCTGTATCTGCCATCCTAGACTTCTCTACCTGCCATCCTAGATATCTATATCTGCCATCCTGCACTTCAGTGCCTGACATCCTGCGCTTCCGTACCAGTCATCCTGCACGTCTCTGCCGACCATCCTACACGTCTATACCTGCCATTCTACACTTCTGTAACTACCATCCTGTACTTATGTACAAATCCTCATGTAATTTATGTTAACTTCACGATGCGCATTTGTCTGAGTGATGTACTAAGTACAGGTTTCATAGCGTCTTTGCGCCTCCAGTGAGGATTTGCTGTCTCTTGCGAGGTGAAGGTTTGACTGTTTTTGTAAGATACGCGAGAATATTACAGGATTTTCTACGTCAAGCGAATGTTTGACACTTTTCCACGTCAAATGAAACTTTAATACTTGTATGACCGTCAAGTGAAGGTTTAACACTTGTTTGGACGTCAAGTGAAGGTTTAACACTTGTTTGGACGTCAAGTGAAGGTTTAACACTTGTTTGGACGTCAAGTGAAGGTTTAACACTTGTTTGGACGTCAAGTTTAACACTTGTTTGTGCGTCGTGTTGAATCTGTTAGTTTTTTGACCATCCAGTGAAAGTTTAATTGTTTTTTGGACTTGAAATGAAGGTTGGACGGTTTTGCACACTAAGTAAAGATAGTAGTCACTTTTATTGTTGATCAAGTGAGAGTCTGATTCTTTTGGGGGCAGGGGAAAATGTCGACATTTTTTATACTTTAGGGGTTGTCCAAGCATGTCGGTCCAAAAAGACCTCATAATACGTACTTAGGTTCCCTCATCACCGTGGGACATGTTTACATCTTTGTATTTTTTCCGTAATTTGAGTCACACGTAACGTTGGGTCGTTAAGTTGTGATGGGTAAACCTATATCGTCTTGTTTTACTTAATTTTGGGTTGTGTTATATTGTGTTGGCCATGTTGTGTTGGGTCGTGGTTTAATATTGTCTTGGTGCGTTAGCTTTGTTGGGTCGTACTGGTTCCGGGTTGTTCCATCCGCACCTCAGAACTTCATCTATTTTGTAGTTTTTTAGTTTCATTTCGTTCTATGCAAATTCAGTTTACTAAATATATTTTGATACACGGTGTGTGTGTGTGTGTGTGTGTGTGTGTGTGTGTGTGTGTGTGTGTGTGTGTGTGTTTGGGGGGGGGGGCGTGTGTGTAGTTACATTTTGCCTAGGCACATGTCATTGACACTACTGGTATGTATGTATGTGTGTGTGTGTGTAAGGAAACACTGTTTCTCCCATGGGGGTGAACCCGCCTCCGTGCGTGAGGAGGGATCCACCGGGGGTGTGTGTGTGTGTGTGTGTGTGTGTGTGTGTTATGTGTGTGTGTGTGTGGGTGAAACAAGAGAAAATTCGTCACCTCGACTCTGGACAACGGATTGAAAAACAGTGTATCCCGTGAAGGTGTTGTTGGAATATTTGGGTTATTATTCCTCTGATCGATACAAACAAAAATGTTCAGGTTTCGTTGGAGAAATGAGGTGGAAGTTAGTGCGTGTGTTGTGTTGATACTTTGTGCCTCCACCAACACGCACCTCCATATTACCTGTTTTGTAGTTACAGTAGAAAGGGCTCTCCTCGTTCTTCTGGACTTGGGGTTTTGTTTCTCGTAAAAAAATTTTAGTTTTTGGATTCCTAATGTTGTTGGAGTGTTGCCTCTTCCTAGATCCCATTCCAACACTCTGCCACTTGCTATGAAATGTTTGATAATGGATTTCTGTACTTTTTGCAGCTTGCAATTGTATGTTCTTTGGTTCATGGTGAGGGATCAGTGTGGCTCAAAAAAGAATAACCTGTAATTTCC
>WNWK01052354.1:0-12202 GCA_009830355.1 Cherax destructor | reverse complement strand
ACGATAATAGGATTGCTCCCATTACCTCTCATGATGTCGTCCAGACGGCTAACAATATCCTCCATCCCAGCCCCAGGAAAGCAAACCCTCTGTCTCCTACTCCTATCAATCAAACAGAAAGCCCTATCCATGTACCTAACCTGACTGTCCCCAACAACAACAATGTTTTTACCTTCCTTTGTGTCTTTCGTCGTGACGCTCCCAGAAGTCGACTCACATTCATCGGGTAGCACGGAGAATGGGTTCGATGTTTCCACAACATTCTCCTGGGTCTTCGTTGTTTCTACCTCTCCACCCGTCCTCTTGAGCCTTAACTTTGTCCCATGCGTTTTAGCCACTGTCCAGGTTCCTTTCCTGGCTTGAGGATTCTCAACAGGAGGATTACTACGAATCCTCTTGTTTTCCTCAGTCAGTCGCTGTATCTCAAGCTTAGCTACCCTCAGTTCTTCCTTCAGCTGCTGGTAGAGTAGCTCAAGAGAGGACATCTTCTTCAGATTGACAGAGAGCACACAAGACACGTCTTCACTGAGTTAAGTCAGGTCCACCAATGATTAAGCAGTGTCCATACTGTAGTCGTTAGTCAGCGTCTCCATGGCGAGTTAGTCAGTGTCTTCATAAGTCTTCACTAATATCAGGCTAAATTTAATAAGGGAGCATTATAATTTCATATTAATACTCCATTATCTAAGATAATTGAGTGTACTGCTGGCGAGTCTATTAATAATATTAGCAGGGTACTGTCATTTTTCCTATCTCAGTATAGTAGTTCTGTCATTCCAGTGTTACAATGTCTCTCAAGATATAACAATCTGAACTGATGCTATCTAGATAACGTAAATAGTTTAAATTCAGTCACTAATTCAAGTTAATCTTAACTAGGTAAGTCCTAGATTCTCATATCGAGTACATTGTACTTATCAAAATCTTCACCGAATAGTACTTATATTATATGCTACGTTTTAATACAATATTTTCAAAAATATGTTCTATTATACTAATATGTTATTAAAGTTACTAATGTATCATGTGAGTGTAACATTCTTCTTGACGAGTAGCTTGAAGCGAATAGTTCCACTTTTAGTTCATGATTTTCACTTATACGAAGCTCATATTCTGTGATTACAAGTGAATTGATGTCTAAACTCGTTCCATACAAGTTATCTAATCATGATCTACCATTCTGCATATCGCGAGATTTCTTCAAGATATTATAGTGTCATATTTGTAATACTTTTAACAAAGCTGACCTACTCGATAACTTACAAGATCATATGAGTAATAATCAAGTGCTGTTACATACTACAAGTCTTAACTCCATCCATAATATTGCTAACTATTTATCTACAAAAGAACTTTGAAATCCTTAATCATCATAAGAACATAAGAACATAAGAAAGGAGGAACACTGCAGCAGGCCTGTTGGCCCATACTAGGCAGGTCCTTCACAATCCGTCCCACTAACAGAATATTTGCTCAACCCAATTTTCAATGCTACCCAAGAAATAAGCTTTGACAATTCTACCCACTCATGCGCGAGTCCCACTCAAATCCAACCCCTCTCACTCATGAATTTATCCAACCTAAATTTGAAACTACCCAAGGTCCTAGCTTCAATAACCCTACTAGGCAGACTGTTCCACTCATCAACTACCCTATTTCCAAACCAATACTTTCCTATATCCTTTCTAAATCTAAACTTATCTAACTTGAATCCATTATTGCGGGTTCTCTCTTGGAGAGATATCCTCAAGACCTTATTTATATCCCCTTTGTTAATACCCATTTTCCACTTGTATACCTCGATCATGTCTCCCCTCATTCTACGTCTTACAAGTGAATGTAATTTTAGGGTCTTCAATCTTTCTTCGTAAGGAAGATTTCTAATGCTATGTATTAATTTAGTCATTCTACGCTGAATGTTTTCTAACGAATTTATGTCCATTCTGTAATATGGAGACCAGAACTGAGCTGCGTAATCTAGGTGAGGCCTTACTAATGATGTATAAAGCTGTAATATAACCTCTGGACTTCTGTTGCTAACACTTCTTGATATAAATCCCAGTAATCTATTTGCCTTATTACGTACGCTTAGGCATTGCTGTCTTGGTTTAAGGTTGCTGCTTACCATCACCCCAAGTCCTTCTCGCAATCTGTATGGCTAAGTTCTACGTTATTTAACTTATAAGTGCTTGGGTTATGGACACTCCCGAGCTTCAGAACCTTGCATTTATCTACATTGAACTGCATCTGCCACTTTTCTGACCACGAATTAAGTTTGTCTAAATCTTCCTGAAGTTCTATGACATCTATGTTTGAATCAATTATCCTACCTATCTTCGTGTCGTCGGCGAATTTGCTCATATCACTAGTAATTCCCTCATCAAGGTCATTGATATATATTATAAATAACAATGGGCCTAAGACTGATCCCTGTGGAACACCACTTGTTACAAGTCCCCATTCGGATTTAACCCCATTTATGCACACTCTCTGCTTCCTATTGGTGAGCCATGACTCGATCCATGACAGCACTTTTCCCCCAATGCCATGAGCTGCCACTTTCTTTAACAGTCTCTGGTGCGGTACTCTATCAAAAGCCTTACTAAAGTCTAAATAAACAATATCGAATTCTTTATCGTGATCAACAGCCTCAAAAGCTTTACTGAAGAAGGTTAATAAATTAGATAGGCAGGAACGGCCCCTCGTGAATCCATGCTGGGTATCATTAATCAAATTATGGTTATCTAGATGGCTTCTAATAATATCAGCTATAATTGACTCTAGTAATTTGCCTACAATTGAGGTCAGGCTTATTGGGCGGTAGTTTGACGGTAGTGACTTGTCCCCTGCTTTAAAAATAGGAATTACATTAGCCATCTTCCACATATCAGACACTACACCTGTTTGAAGAGATAAATTAAAAATGTTAGATATTGGTTCACAGAGTTCCATTTGCATTCCTTAAGAACCCTTGCAAAAGCTCATCAGGACCCGGCGATTTATTTTGTTTCAGTCGGTCCAGCTGTTTCATAATCATTTCGCTAGTGACTGTGATATTACATAATTTATCTTCTTCTGGGCCTCTGTAAAAATTAATTACTGGGATATTATTAATGTCTTCCTGTGTGAAAACCGAGAGAAAATAATTATTAAAAATAGAGCACATATCATTCTCCTTGTCAGTAAGATGCCCAAAGTTATTTTTAAGGGGACCTATCTTATCCCTAACTTTTGTTCTATAAACCTGGAAAAAACTTTTGGGTTAGTTTTGAATCCCTAGCAACTTTAATTTCATAGTCCCGTTTAGCTTTTCTTATTCCCTTTTTAACGTCCCTCTTAATGTCAGTATACTGATTTATAAGATGACCCTCACCTCTTTTATGCGCCTATAAATTCCTTTCTTCTGCCCTAAAAGATATTTGAGCCTATTATTCATCCATTTTGGGTCATTTCTACTTGATCTAATTTCTTTATACGGGATAAATGTTCTTTGGGCAGCCTGTATAGTGTTAAGAAAACTGTCATATTGATACCTCTCTTCTTCACCCCAGTCCACAGTTGATAAGTGTTCTCTAAGTCCATTATAATCTGCTAAGCGAAAATCTGGGACCATTACTGAATTATCCCTACTATCATACATCCATTCAATGCTAAAGGTAATTGACTTGTGGTCGCTTGAGCCGAGTTCCTCTGTAATTTCTAAATTATTAACAAGGGTTTCCTTGCTTGCCAGAACCAAGTCAAGTAGGTTATTTCCCCTTGTAGGTTCTGTTACAAACTGCTTCAAAAAGCAATCCTGAACTACTTCTAAAAGTCGTTAGATTCTAAATTCCCTGTCATGAAATTCCAATCAATCTGACTAAAGTTAAAGTCCCCTAGAATTACTACGTTATCGTGTCTTGTGGCCTTAACAATTTCCTCCCAAAGTAGTCTCCCTTGTTCCCTATCTAAGTTTGGAGGACGGTAAATCACGCCTAAAATCAATTTTTCACACCCCTCTGAAAATTCTATCCAGACAGACTCTGTATGTGTTAATTCAGACTTTATACCCGTTTTTATGCAACAATTTAAATGATCACGGACATAGAGTGCCACCCCACCCCTTTCCCGATACTTCTGTCTACTTGGAACAATTTAAAACCCTGAATGTGACATTCGGCAGGCAAGTCCCGATTTTTCATATTAAACCATGTCTCAGTTATTGCAAAAACATCAATATTACCCGTACTTGCAACTAATCTCAACTCGTCCATCTTATTCCTAGCACTACGACTATTGGTGTAATATATATTTAGAGACCCTCCTTTCTCTTTACCCTTCCTGCTCATCTCTGTTTTCCACTATACCTATTACTGTCCTTGTCATCTAGTGTCACTAGCTTTCCACTATCCACCTTATTCTGCCTATTACTAGTTCTCCTACAACTTATAATATTACTACACTGGGACTTCTCTGTTTTCCCCCAAAACCCATACCACTAACTATTTCTAGTTTAAAGCCCTAACAGCTCCCTCCACTGCAGTTGCCAGTGCCCCCACCCCAGACCTGGATAAGTGAACCCCATCCCTGGCATACATGTCATTTCTGCCATAGAAGAGGTCCCAGTTGTCAATGAATGTTACTGAATTTTCCTTACAGTATTTGTCCAGCCAGCAATTGACACCAATTGCCCTGGACAGCCATTCATTCCAACTCCTCTCCTTGGCAAAATACCACATATGACAGGGTTCCCACCCTTCTTCCTAATTATGTCTATTGCTGACCTAAACCTGCTAGTCAGGTCCTCACTCCTACGTCTGCCAACATCGTTGCCTCCAGCACTGAGACAGATAATAGGATTGCTCCCATTACCTCTCATGATGTCGTCCAGACGGCTAACAATATCCTCCATCCCAGCCCCAGGAAAGCAAACCCTCTGTCTCCTACTCCTATCAATCAAACAGAAAGCCCTATCCATGTACCTAACCTGACTGTCCCCAACAACAACAATGTTTTTACCTTCCTTTGTGTCTTTCGTCGTGACGCTCCCAGAAGTCGACTCACATTCATCGGGTAGCACGGAGAATGGGTTCGATGTTTCCACAACATTCTCCTGGGTCTTCGTTTTTCTACCTCTCCACCCGTCCTCTTGAGCCTTAACTTTGTCCCATGCGTTTTAGCCACTGTCCAGGTTCCTTTCCTGGCTGAGGATTCTCAACAGGAGGATTACTACGAATCCTCTTGTTTTCCCTCAGTCAGTCGCTGTATCTCAAGCTTAGCTACCCTCAGTTCTTCCTTCAGCTGCTGGTAGAGTAGCTCAAGAGAGGACATCTTTTCAGATTGACAGAGAGCACACAAGACACGTCTTCACTGAGTTAAGTCAGGTCCACCACTAGTTAAGTCAGGTCCACTCACTATAATTTATCCAACCTAAATTTGAAACTACCCAAGGTCCTAGCTTCAATAACCCTACTAGGCAGACTGTTCCACTCATCAACTACCCTATTTCCAAACCAATACTTTCCTATATCCTTTCTAAATCTAAACTTATCTAACTTGAATCCATTATTGCGGGTTCTCTCTTGGAGAGATATCCTCAAGACCTTATTTATATCCCCTTTGTTAATACCCATTTTCCACTTGTATACCTCGATCATGTCTCCCCTCATTCTACGTCTTACAAGTGAATGTAATTTTAGGGTCTTCAATCTTTCTTCGTAAGGAAGATTTCTAATGCTATGTATTAATTTAGTCATTCTACGCTGAATGTTTTCTAACGAATTTATGTCCATTCTGTAATATGGAGACCAGAACTGAGCTGCGTAATCTAGGTGAGGCCTTACTAATGATGTATAAAGCTGTAATATAACCTCTGGACTTCTGTTGCTAACACTTCTTGATATATATCCCAGTAATCTATTTGCCTTATTACGTACGCTTAGGCATTGCTGTCTTGGTTTAAGGTTGCTGCTTACCATCACCCCCAAGTCCTTCTCGCAATCTGTATGGCTAAGTTCTACGTTATTTAACTTATAAGTGCTTGGGTTATGGACACTCCCGAGCTTCAGAACCTTGCATTTATCTACATTGAACTGCATCTGCCACTTTTCTGACCACGAATTAAGTTTGTCTAAATCTTCCTGAAGTTCTATGACATCTATGTTTGAATCAATTATCCTACCTATCTTCGTGTCGTCGGCGAATTTGCTCATATCACTAGTAATTCCCTCATCAAGGTCATTGATATATATTATAAATAACAATGGGCCTAAGACTGATCCCTGTGGAACACCACTTGTTACAAGTCCCCATTCGGATTTAACCCCATTTATGCACACTCTCTGCTTCCTATTGGTGAGCCATGACTCGATCCATGACAGCACTTTTCCCCCAATGCCATGAGCTGCCACTTTCTTTAACAGTCTCTGGTGCGGTACGTCATCAAAAGCCTTACTAAAGTCTAAATAAACAATATCGAATTCTTTATCGTGATCAACAGCCTCAAAAGCTTTACTGAAGAAGGTTAATAAATTAGATAGGCAGGAACGGCCCTCGTGAATCCATGCTGGGTATCATTAATCAAATTATGGTTATCTAGATGGCTTCTAATAATATCAGCTATAATTGACTCTAGTAATTTGCCTACAATTGAGGTCAGGCTTATTGGGCGGTAGTTTGACGGTAGTGACTTGTCCCCTGCTTTAAAAATAGGAATTACATTAGCCATCTTCCACATATCAGACACTACACCTGTTTGAAGAGATAAATTAAAAATGTTAGATATTGGTTCACAGAGTTCCATTTTGCATTCCTTAAGAACCCTTGCAAAAAGCTCATCAGGACCCGGCGATTTATTTTGTTTCAGTCGGTCCAGCTGTTTCATAATCATTTCGCTAGTGACTGTGATATTACATAATTTATCTTCTTCTGGGCCTCTGTAAAAATTAATTACTGGGATATTATTAATGTCTTCCTGTGTGAAAACCGAGAGAAAATAATTATTAAAAATAGAGCACATATCATTCTCCTTGTCAGTAAGATGCCCAAAGTTATTTTTAAGGGGACCTATCTTATCCCTAACTTTTGTTCTATAAACCTGGAAAAAACTTTTGGGTTAGTTTTTGAATCCCTAGCAACTTTAATTTCATAGTCCCGTTTAGCTTTTCTTATTCCCTTTTTAACGTCCTCTTAATGTCAGTATACTGATTTATAAGATGACCCTCACCTCTTTTATGCGCCTATAAATTCCTTTCTTCTGCCCTAAAAGATATTTGAGCCTATTATTCATCCATTTTGGGTCATTTCTACTTGATCTAATTTCTTTATACGGGATAAATGTTCTTTGGGCAGCCTGTATAGTGTTAAGAAAACTGTCATATTGATACCTCTCTTCTTCACCCCAGTCCACAGTTGATAAGTGTTCTCTAAGTCCATTATAATCTGCTAAGCGAAAATCTGGGACCATTACTGAATTATCCCTACTATCATACATCCATTCAATGCTAAAGGTAATTGACTTGTGGTCGCTTGAGCCGAGTTCCTCTGTAATTTCTAAATTATTAACAAGGGTTTCCTTGCTTGCCAGAACCAAGTCAAGTAGGTTATTTCCCTTGTAGGTTCTGTTACAAACTGCTTCAAAAGCAATCCTGAACTACTTCTAAAAAGTCGTTAGATTCTAAATTCCCTGTCATGAAATTCCAATCAATCTGACTAAAGTTAAAGTCCCTAGAATTACTACGTTATCGTGTCTTGTGGCCTTAACAATTTCCTCCCAAAGTAGTCTCCCTTGTTCCCTATCTAAGTTTGGAGGACGGTAAATCACGCCTAAAATCAATTTTTCACACCCTCTGAAAATTCTATCCAGACAGACTCTGTATGTGTTAATTCAGACTTTATACCCGTTTTTATGCAACAATTTAAATGATCACGGACATAGAGTGCCACCCCACCCCTTTCCCGATACTTCTGTCTACTTGGAACAATTTAAAACCCTGAATGTGACATTCGGCAGGCAAGTCCGATTTTTCATATTAAACCATGTCTCAGTTATTGCAAAAACATCAATATTACCCGTACTTGCAACCAATCTCAACTCGTCCATCTTATTCCTAGCACTACGACTATTGGTGTAATATATTTGAAATAAATGGTATAAATACGACACAATGGAAATAACACTTTGACTCTATTACCGTCAGTCCAGACAGATCTCAGATCTGTTGTGATGATGCTGCGTGCACGTACTAGACCTATTACTGTTACCTAATTTGTCCTTTCTATACTTCCTGCTCATCTTTTCCACTATACCTTATTCCTGCCTATTACTAGTTTCCTACAACTTATTATATTTACCCACACATGAATTCTCTGGTCCCCCAAAACCCATACCACTAACTATTTCTAGTTTAAAGCCCTAACAGCTCCCTCCACTGCAGTTACCAGTGCCCCACCCCAGACCTGGATAAGTGAACCCCATCCCTGGCATACATGTCATTTCTGCCATAGAAGAGGTCCCAGTTGTCAATGAATGTTACTGAATTTTCCTTACAGTATTTGTCCAGCCAGCAATTGACACCAATTGCCCTGGACAGCCATTCATTTCCAACTCCTCTCCTTGGCAAAATACCACATATGACAGGGTTCCCACCCTTCTTCCTAATTATGTCTATTGCTGACCTAAACCTGCTAGTCAGGTCCTCACTCCTACGTCTGCCAACATCGTTGCCTCCAGCACTGAGACAGATAATAGGATTGCTCCCATTACCTCTCATGATGTCGTCCAGACGGCTAACAATATCTTCCATCCCAGCCCCAGGAAAGCAAACCCTCTGTCTCCTACTCCTATCAATCAAACAGAAAGCCCTATCCATGAAGCAAGGACCTTGGGTAGTTTTAAATTTAGGTTGGATAAATTCATGAGTGAAAGGGGTTGGATTTGAGTGGAAATTGCACATGAGTAAATAAAATTATCAAAGCTTATTTCTTGGGTAGCATTGAAAATTAGGTTGAACAAATATTCTATTAGTGGGATGGAATGTGAAGGACCTGCCTAGTATGGGCCAACAGGCCTGCTGGAGTGTTCCTCCTTTCTTATGTTCTTATATATATATATATATATATATATATATATATATATATATATATTAGTGATCTGTGCATTAGAAATCTTCCTTACGAAGAAAGATTGAAGACCCTTAAATTACATTCACTTGTAAGACGTAGAATGAGGGGAGACATGATCGAGGTATACAAGTGGAAAATGGGTATTAACAAAGGGGATATAAATAAGGTCTTGAGGGTATCTCTCCAAGAGAGAACCCGCAATAATGGATTCAAGTTAGATAAGTTTAGATTTAGAAAGGATATAGGAAAGTATTGGTTTGGAAATAGGGTAGTTGATGAATGGAACAGTCTGCCTAGTAGGGTTATTGAAGCAAGGACCTTGGGTAGTTTTAAATTTAGGTTGGATAAATTCATGAGTGAAAGGGGTTGGATTTGAGTGGGAATTGCACATGAGTAAATAAAATTATCAAAGCTTATTTTTTGGGTAGCATTGAAAATTAGGTTGAACAAATATTCTGTTGGTGGGATGGAATGTGAAGGACCTGCATAGAATGGGCCAACAGGCCTGCTGCAGTGTTCCTCCTTTCTTATGTTCTTATGTTCTTATAAATTCATGAGTGAAAGGGGTTGGATTTGAGTGGTATTGCACATGAGTAAATAAAATTATCAAAGCTTATTTCTTGGGTAGCATTGGAAATTAGGTTGAACAAATATTCTGTTAGTGGGATGGAATGTGAAGGACCTGCCTAGTATGGGCCAACAGGCCTGCTGCAGTGTTCCTCCTTTCTTATGTTCTTATGTTAATTTTGATATATATGTTATGTACGAGGGTATGCAATGTACTGTACCTGTCCCCCATAGAGAGTCTGGTTAGTGGTAGTAAAGTAAGTACAACCCGGTCAACCTCTGCTTAATGCAAAGGAGAATTTGGAATATATTGTATCAAGTTTTTCATTAGCTGATTGGCTATTGTCTCCTCACACATTGGGAGGTACAGCAACGTGATTGGATAACGTCAGGTAGGTTATTGCAATAAAAGCTCTATTAGAAAGTCGAAGAGGCTTTTTTTGGGGGGTTGCCAAACAATGCCCCAAAGTTAGATTGGGATACAATAGTAAACAATACAACCACCACAATAATTATCAGATTACTAAACCGCAACACCTGGGCTCATATTTTTATCAGTAACTAACACACACACACACACGCACACGCACACACCACTCACCTGCTCCTAATTTGCATGTGTAGAGAATTAATGGCGCTACCTTTGACCTTTCCGGCGCAGAACACCTGCTTGACTTAATGTTTTACGAGAGTCGTCTCTCTAGTGTGATGTTGTGATGCTACACCAGCAGCGACACCAGCAGCGACACCAGCAGCGACACCAGCAACGATAAGAAAGTGTCATGTTCGTGATGGCTGTCACGAACATGACGATCACCTTTTGTACCAGAAGAACCTTAGAAAACTTACCTAACCTTAATACAAAAAGCTCAATTTAATTTATATTTATTTTAGATAAGTTTACAAAAAAATAATAATAAACAAACACAATTAAATATATTTTTTTCGTTAGGTACACACACACAAACACACATATATATATATATATATATATATATATATATATATATATATATATATATATATATATATATATATATATATCCACACAACACGTGATATTACTTGTCAAGAATAAACCACACTAACAACATAATTTTGTCCAAGACGTTTTCCTGGGTGAGACCTCATCAGGGCGAGTATTGTGCTCATGCTTCATTCCCCCCGATTTATACATCCTCTCAATCCGGTATCTTGCAAATGACCCAACTCTCTGAAGAGCTCTCTTCCGCTCTCTGACTTATACTCCTTAGTTAATTATAATATATGTATACAGCTAAATTTCCTATTTTCATTACTCCTTACTCATTGCTGGTTGTTCACACCACACTTGGTCACACAGGCTGTACTAGAGGAAGTATACGAAGCTTCAGGTGTTGAAAAGGTTTACGAGGAAGTTTCAGAAGCTTGAGAGAATGTAGATGATTGTTAAGAGGGTGTAGAAGGGACATAAAACGGTCTAAAAGGGGTGTAAGTGTGTCTAGAAGAGGCATACGAGGGTGTAGAAGAAACGTAAGACAGTCTATAATGGGCATAAGAGTTTAGAAAGGGCATAGGAGAGTCTAGAATAGTTATAAGAGGATATTAAAGAGACCTAAGAGGATCTAGAAAAGACCTAAGGGGATCAAGAAGAGACCTAAGAGGATCTAGAAGAGACCTAAGAGGATCTAGAAGAGATCTAAGAGGATCTAGAAGAGATCTAAGAGGATCTAGAAGAGATATAAGAGGACTTAGAAGATACCTAAGATGATCTAGAAAAGACCTAAGAAGATCTAGAAGAGACCTAAAAGGAACTAGAAGAGACATAAAAGGATATAGAAAGACATAAGAGGATTTATTAGAGACATAAAAGGGTCTAGCAGAGATATAAAAGAGTGTAGAGACATAAAATGGTCTAGAAGAGACAAAACGGTTTAGAAGAGACATAAAACGGTCTAGAAGAGACATGAAACGGTCTAGAAGAGACATGAAACGGTCTAGAAGAGACATAAAGCGGTCTAGAAGAGACATAAAGCGGTCTAGAAGAGACATAAAGTGGTCTAGAAGAGACATAAAGCGGTCTAGAAGAGACATAAAGCGGTCTAGAAGAGACATAAAGCGGTCTAGAAGAGACATAAAGCGGTCTAGAAGAGACATAAAGTGGTCTAGAAGAGACAAAGTGGTCTAGAAGAGACATAAAGCGGTCTAGAAGAGACATAAAGCGGTCTAGAAGAGGCACAGGAGGTTGTAGAAAAGATATAAGAGACTTTAGAAGAGAATTAAGAAAATGTAGACGTGGCTTAAGAAAATGAAGGAAGTAATTATGGCCAAAGTGGGACACAGATTTTTTTTGCAGTAGTGGGCAACATGGCCATAAATCCCCAAACATTTTTATATTAATAGCAGGTTGAGTAACACTGATAATAGGTTGGGCGAATACTTTTGCTAGAGGGTTTGGTTTTTGAGAAGGACCTGCCAAGTATGGGCCAGTAGGCCTTCTGCAGTGGTCTCCTTTTCTCATGTTCTAACTGTGAAATATAACCTATTTGCTATT
>WNWK01052353.1:0-12203 GCA_009830355.1 Cherax destructor | reverse complement strand
CTGTACATTTTCTAGTATACATATACACAAAAAATATTACTGCATATTATTTTTTTTATTTATTAATAAAAAAATTATTATTATTATTATTATTATTTATAATAAATGGCCAGGCCTCACACCCCTTCTATTACACAGCAACAAGGACTGGCATGGATACGTGATCATGTCAAGGCAAAAAGGAGGATAAGGATTTCTTCTATTGATAAAACACAGTCATACCCCGCCCTACGTCATTAATTGGTTACAAGAGCTATGACATAACCCGGTTTGATGTAAATCGGAAATAATGCCTTAAAAATGCCTTAAAATGATGACAAACACCATAAAACTAAGGTAAATAACTCACTAAAGAATATAGCTATTGTTAAACCTTAAAGAACACTAAAAACACATTTTAGTTATATATTTTTTTTAAATAATTAACACATTTAAAAAATTACAGTGGACCCTCGGAAATCGAACAGCTCGGCAATCGAACATATCGGAAATAGAACAAGAAAATCGATATCGACAATCGAACAAAATATCGCTAATTGAACAAGTGCGTACCAGATCTGTCTGCCCAGGCACGCTTGGGTGCCTCAGCGTACAGGCGTGGAGAGCCAGTCTCGCGGTGTTTACACTTGAGAGAACAATACCCTGCACGCTCATCCAAACATTTCACAATTAATTAATTGTTTGGAGTTCGTTCATTAAGTGCGACTGTGAAATAAGCTACTACCATGGGTCCCAAGAAAGTTCCTAGTGGTACCCCTGTGGTGTGCGTATTTCTGAGCTTGCCAGGATATATGGCAAAAACAGGTCAACTATCGCTTCTATCCTGGCTAAGAAGGAACAAATCAAGGAAGCTGATGTTGAAGAGGTTGAGAAGTTGTTGCTGGTGTGGATCAAGGATAAAGAGTTGGCGGGTGATAGTGTGTCAGAGACAATCATTTGTGAAAAGGCAAGGAAGTTGCATGCTGATCTTGCAAAGAAAATGCCTGCAACCAGTGCTGATTGTAGTGTGAGTGAATTTAAGGCCAGCAAAGGCTGGTTTGAGAGATTTAAGAAGCATAGTGGCATACATAATGTGGTAAGGCATGGTGAGGCTGCCAGTTCAGACAAACGTGCTGCTGAAAAATTCATAAACGAGTTTCAGGACTACATAAACACAGAAAAATTTAAACCTGAACAAGTGTTCAATTGTGATGAAACAGGCCTGTTTTTTTAAGAAAATGCCCAACAGGACCTACATTACTCAGAAAGAAAAGGCACTGCCAGGACACAAGTCTATGAAAGACAGGCTAACTCTCATGTTGTGTAGTACAGTGGTCCCTTGGTTTTCGTGCATCTCCAAACTCGAACATTTATGTAAGTGTATTTTCGTAAGTGCTGTTGCAAGTGTATTTTTGGGGGTCTGAAATAGACTAACCTACGTGACATTATTTCTTAAGGAAGTAAATTCGTTCGGCAATGGCACTTGAGCAGCATTCTGGAACAAATTTTCGGCAAAAACCGAGGGACCACTGTAATGCTATTGGGGATTTTAAATTGAAGCCTTTACTGGTGTATCACTCAGAAAATCCCAGAGTGTTCAAGAAACACAATGTCATCAGAAATAGATTGTGTGTCTTGTGGAGATCTAGTCAGAATGCATGGGTCACAAAGCAACTTTTCAGTGAGTGGATCCATGAAGTGTTTGGCCCCAGTGTGAGAAAATACCTACAGGAAAAGGAATTGGGCAAAAAGTGCCTCCTGTTACTGGACAATGCTCCTGCACATCCTAAAAACATGGAAGACCTACTGTGTGAAGACTTCAGATTCATAAAAGTGAAGTTCTTGCCTCCTAACACCATCCTCTCCTCCAGCCCATGGACCAGCAGGTCATTTCCAACTTCAAAAAACTCTACACAAAAGCACTGTTTGAAAAGTGCTTTGAAGTGACCTCGGACACTCAATTGACCCTTAGAGATTTCTGGAAGAATCACTTCAATATCTACAGCTGCATAGGCCCTATAGGTAAGGCTTGGGAGGGAGTGACTTCCAGGACTTTGAACTCTGCTTGGAGACCATTGTGGCCAGGTTGTGTCCAATAGAGGGATTTTGAAGGGTTTGAGGCTGGCCCTGACCCTGCCGACCTGTATTATGTAGGTGACATTGCTGAATGACATAAAGTCAGACGTAATGACGTTCGCTGAACTGAAATTTACTTTAGAAAAGTGGTGTAAAGGTGAATTTGACGTAGGCCAAAATGACGTAAAGTGGGGTATGACTGTACTCATAACTGGGTATGTAAATGACGAAAATTAAAAGTGAATATAAAAAAAAGAGCACAAGGTGATGAGAGTAACAAAAAGTCTAGGCAATGAAAGATTAAATATCGGATTGGAGAGGTGAAGGGAGGAAGTACTGTGGACACATTGGCAGATGAATCTATGAAAGACGAAGTGATCCACAGAACAGATGAGGAGGGCGGGGGTAGAGGCATCTGTGGAAAGAAAGAAATTTATCTATGAGAGCAAAAATTAAGTAAATGTACCACAGGATAAGGGTACCAAAACTTTGAAAGTTGCAGTGAAGAGGCAGCTAGAGGCAGTGAAACTCTCATGTTTGAGAACAATGTGAGATGTGAACATTAAGATTATCTGGAGTGTAGAAATGAGAAGAGGATGTGGGGTCACCAAGGATATAATTTAGAGGATGTGTTGTTGAGGTTGTTTGATCATTCAGAAAGAATGGAGTTGAAGAAATAGTAGGAGTCATCCCAAGAACAGTAGGAAGTTAGGGTAAAGGAGGTTTTGAATACTAGGAGCTTGAACATTTATCAAGCTTGTGTGTGGTAGATCAGAGTGAGTGTAGACATGTGACTTTTAGTGCTTAATGTGCTGAAGGAGTGTTAACAAGATAACATTTATGAAGAGATTAAGGCAAACAGGTTAGCAGAACTTGAGTAAGGAGGTGGGAAAGGCAGTGCCTATACTCTGAAAGGGGAGTGCTATTGCAATCAAGTCATGTGAACTGTGATACGTATCAGCAAACTTCTGGCAAAATAGGAATTGAATATATGTTGTTGGTGAATCTGTTTACTTTTTTGGTCACCCTACCTTGGTAGGAGACAGCCACTAAGCTAAAAAAATAAAGCAATAGTTTTTTCTAATGAGCAACTTTTATTAACATCACTTAGGGTAGAGAACAGGACAGCATGTATCTATGGCAATGTAAAAACATAACTACAGTACAACCTCTCCTCACTTAGTGACTTACTCATTTACCAATGACTCGGACTTATGACAGGGGTCTCTGACCAGTATGCATACCTAAATCAGCCTCTCCTCACTTGACGACGGAGTTCCGTTCCTAATACTGCATTGGTAAACGAATTCATCGCTAAACGAGGAGCATACTATAATAGTAGTGGGTTTATGTCAACCATCTTTGATATTGTTTTAATGTCACCTTTGCACCATTTATAACATTTTTAGTATATTTTTAAATATTTATATACAGTGGACCCTCGCCATTCGAATTTAATCCGTTCCAGGAACTTGTTCTTAACGTGAAATGTTCAAAAGGCGATTTAATTTTTCCCATAAGAAATAATGGAAATACAATTAATCCGTTCCAGAAATCCAAAAATATATAAAAAATAATATGTTTTAATAAAATTAAGCTTCTACATAGACAAAAACATTAAATACTACAGTGCACTGTACTACTAAAAGTATTAGTAAATAAATGCAAGTCTTTTTACTTACCATTATTGAAGATTGTTGATGGCATATGGAAGAGAGGGAGGAGTGAGGGAGGGAGGGGTTAGTGTTTGGAAGGGGAATCCCCTTCCAGAAGGACTTCAGGTATCAAAGCCCTATCTGGGGTTACTTCTTTTCTTTGTCTTTTAATCCCACTAGGACCAGCTTGGGAGTCACTGGACACTAACAAAATAACTGTCAACAGTCCTCTGTTTCTGGCGCCTTTTCAACATGTTCCTGAAGAAGGACATTGTTTGGTCACTGAACATGCTGCTGTTATGGCTTGTTTGAGCTTGTTCAGGGTGGTATTTTTCAACAAAACTTTGCAATCTATTCCACATTGTACACATCTCCTTAATCTCTGAAGAAGGCACCTTCTTCAGCCCCTCTTCCTCCTCCTCCTCCCGTGAATCAATAGCCTCAAATCTGGTCTGATGCTCTTCCATTTCCAGCTCTTGCAGCTCTTGAGTTGTTAGCTCTACCCTGTGGCCCTGCACTAACTCTTCCACATCCTCGCCACTCACCTCCAACCCCATGGACTTGCCCAATTCCACAATAGAGTCCACAACAGGCACAGGGTCGGCAGGGTCAGGGTCAGCCTCAAACCCTTCAAAATCCCTCTGTTGGACACAACCTGGCCACAATGGTCTCCAAGCAGAGTTCAAAGTCCTTGAAGTCACTCCTCCCAAGCCTTGCCTATAAGGCCTATGCAGCTGTAGATATTGAAATGATTCTTCCAGAACTCTCTAAGGGTCAATTCACTGTCCGAGGTCATTTCAAAGCACTTTTCAAACACTGCTTTTGTGTAGAGTTTTTTGAAGTTACAGATGACCTGCTGGTCCATGGTCCATGGTGTTAGGAGGCAAGAACTTCAGTTTTATAAATTTGAAGTCTTCACACAGTAGGTCTTCCATGTTTTGAGGATGTGAAGGAGCATTGTCCAGCAACAGGAGGCACTTTTTGTCCAAACCCTTTTCCTGTAGGTATTTTCTCACACTGGAGCCAAACACTTCATGGATCCAGTCACTGAAAAGGTGCTTTGTGACCCATGCATTCTGACTAGCTCTCCACAAGACACACAATCTACTTTTGACGACATTGTGTCTCTTGAACACTCTGGGATTTTCTGAGTGATACACTAGTAAAGGCTTTAATTTAAAATCCCCACTAGCATTACTACACATCATGAGAGTTAGCCTGTCTTTCATAGGCTTGTGTCCTAGCAGTGCCTTTTCTTCCTGAGTAATGTAGGTCCTGTTGGGCATTTTCTTCCAAAACAGGCCTCCTGTTTCGTCACAATTGAACACTTGTTCAGGTTTCAATTTTTCAGTCTTTATGTATGTAGTCCTGAAACTCGTTTATGAATTTTTCAGCTGCATGTTTGTCTGAACTGGCAGCCTCACCATGCCTTACCACATTATGTATGCCACTACGATTTTTAAATCTCTCAAACCAACCTTTGCTGGCTTTAAATTCACTACCATTACAATCAGCACTGGTTGCAGGCATTTTCTTTAAAAGATCGGCATGCAAGTTCCTTGCCTTTTCACAAATAATTGACTCAGACACACTATCACCCGCTAACTCTTTATCCTTGATCCACACCAGCAACAACTTCTCAATCTCTTCGATTATTTGTGGTCTGTTTTTGGCTCGCACAGTAACACCTTTTTCAACATCAGCTTGCTTAATTTCTTCCTTCTTAAGCAGGATAGAAGCGATAGTTGACCTGTTTTTGCCATATATCCTGGCAAGATCACACAATCGCACATCACTCTCGTATTTTTGTATTATTTCCTTCTTCATTTCTACGGTATTTCTCACTTTTATCAGCCCAGGGGTACCACTAGGAACTTTCTTGGGACCCATGGTAGATTATTTCACAGTCGCACTTAATGAACAAACTCCAAAGAATTATAATTAAGTGTAAAATGTCTGGAGAAGCGTGCAGGGTATTGTTCTCTCGAGTGTAAACAACGCGGGACTGGCTCTCCACGCCTGCGCTGTGAGGCACCCAAGCGCCTGGACGGACAGGTCACGAACGTATTCGTTCGACTCGTGATAATTTGTTCGCATGACGATATTGAATTTTTTGTACTAATGACGATTTGTTCGACTGCCGAGCCGTTCGAATAGCGGGGGTCCACTGTAGTAGTGTACTGTATACTGTAATAAACAGAAGAGGAAATCAGCTCTAATATACATTATTTAGGTATGCATACTGGTCAGAGAGCCCATCGTAAGTCCAAGTCGTCGGTAAACGAGTACATACGTCGCTGAGTAAGGAGAGGCTGTAATGTATATTAGAGCTAATTTCCTCTATAATTCTGTTTATTACAATATACAGTACAACACTGTATAAACACTTAAAAATATACCAGAAATGTTATAAATGATGCAAAGGTGACATTAAAACAATATCAAAGATGGGTGACACAAACCCACTACCATTAGTATGCGCCTTGCTTAGCGATGAATTTATTTACCGACGTGGTCATAGGAACGAAACTCCATCGTTAAGTGAAGAGAAGCTGTATGTAACTATATAACATAAAGACCCCGATGAAAATAAGTCGAAGTGCTTGATCGTAATGCGTTATCCTAGGTTAAATTCTACATAATTTAAAGTAAAGTAAAGTAAATTATATTTCATTGCAGATTACATAGTTATTGGTAGTTACAATGTAAATTGAGTGCAAGGAGAGCCACTGACATGCCATGGCATTAGGGGCAGCTTAATCTAGTAACTTAAAGACTATGTACTTAATATTAGAGAAATTTATTGAGTTTATTCTAGTTAAAAATTGTTTTCAAAATTACAATATGATGAAATTTTACTGTTTAAATTATTATATGATGATATTAGATTGTTACAGGTGTTTAGATTCTCGAATGGTAATATGGAATTGAGATTATCTTAAGGAAAATAACATTGAGCATTTTTGACATTAACTTATAATATGAGTATTTAGTTTTGATTGAGTAGGGGGTAACATAATAGTAACATATTATTAAAAATTGAGATTATCGTATAGGAGAGTAATAATGAGCATTTTTCAAAGTAGTTTATAGTATGATCATTTAGTTTTGGGTGAGTAGGTGGTTTTTGAGTTGAGTCTTAAATTGATATTCAGACAAGATTATCTTAATATTTACTGGTAATGAATTCCAGATTCTGGGGCCCTTTATGTGCATAGAATTTTTACATAGGTTGATATGAACACGGGGTATATCAAAAAGTGATCTGTGTCTTGTGTTGTGGTCATGGGTCCTATTAAAGTTGGTGAGGAGAATTTTGAGCGGAGGGTTTATATTAGAGTGTAAAGTTTTATATATGTAGTAGGCACAAGAGTAAGTATGAATGTTCTTTACGGTGAGTAGTTTTAGACTTTTGAATATTGGTGGAGTATGCTGTCTAGAGTGGGAATTTGTTATCATTCTGACTGCGGTTGTAAAACAACTGAAAAAGTGTCAAATTATGAATGAGGCCTAAATAAAAACTTATATACACTTAGTTCAGTGTTGCATGATACCGAGGGTGAGGAAATATGATGTCTGGAGTGAAAAACAAAAGTTAAATATTGAAGGTAAGTATGGAGCCAGAATGAGGAATAAAAATAAGTAAATAAACAAAACTTTATTTCTCAATGTAAACTTGCATTGAAATAAAAATATTATTATTATTATATTATTATAAAGAGGAGTACAGTACAGTGGACCCCCGGTGTTCGTCCTGCTCGAAACTCGCCCCTTTTATGTAAGTGTATTTTTTTAAATGCTTTTATAAGTGTATTTTTGGGGGTCTAAAAGGATTAGTCTACTTTATTCCTTATGGGAATAAATTCGTTTGGTAATGGCACTTGAACAGCATTTTGGAACGAAAAAATAACGAAAACTGGTGGTCCACTGTATATTATACAATTAGGGTGATTGTCACATACAGTATAAGCTACCTTATACAAAACCCCTTTTGATGCATAGCATTTTGGACAACCTTAAAACTACATTATGAATACAATTATCTAAGAAATACATAGTTTTTAAAATAAGTGTACAGTGGACCCCCGAGTTTCGGTCACCTCGGAAATCGAACAATTATGTAAGTGTAATATTGTAAGTGCTTTTGTAAGTGTATTTTTGGGGGTCTGAAATGGACGAACCTACTTGACATTATTCCTTAAGGGAGTAAATTCGTTCGGCAATGGCACTTGAGCAGCCTTCTGGAATGAATTATGACCTAAACTCGGGGGCCCACTGTATTTCCTAATACAAAAAAATATATATAAACTGATATATAAAGGATGAGGCTAGGTACACGAGTTGAAGGAATCATAGACAAGGACAGAGACAATACAGGTTGAAAAAACTGATCAATGTTATTAATTGTTAGGATCACATTAGGGCAGGAGTTCCCAACCTGGGGTGCATGCACCCACCCACAGAGTGTGAGATGGCATTTCTGGGGGTGCCACAAAGTCCTAATGAAAAGCACAATTCCATTTTACCAAAAACTTTTCTAACTGCTCAATTTATATTTGCATTTTATACAAATGTGATATTACTTTTGTAGGGGATGCAACATTAAAAATTCAACAAAATGTTATCTTATAAGGATAACCGAGAGGGAAGGCAGATGTCTTTTCTGGTTTCTACCACAAGGAACAAAGAGCAAAATCTTAGCATCAGCAAGGTAAAAAGCTCATCATTTGCAGACAACACAAAAATGAGCATGAAAGCCATCTCAGTAGAAGACACTGAAAACTTGCAGAAAAACATAATTAAGTGTTTTCCAGTGGGCGGTGGAGAACAACACGACATTTAATGGTGCTTAGGTAAAAATGAAGGTATGAAGGTATGGTAAAAATGAAGAATTCAAACTATACAAAACAAAAGAGGATCATCAAATAAAATGAAAGGAACATATGAAAGACCTGGGAATAATTATGTCAGCTGACTTTTCTTTCAAAGAACACACTAAGGCAAATGTCATGACAACCAGGAGGATGATGGGATGGATAATGAGAACTTTCAAAACAAGGGAAATAGTGCCAATGGTGATGCATTTCAAATCAATTGCTGACCTGGAGAATGTACAGAGAACCTTCACAGCACACATTATGTACGATAAAACATCTAAATTACTGGGAATGGTTAAGTTTCCTAACTTGTATTCCCTGGAATGCAGGCAAGAAAGGTACATGATAATATACACTTGGAAAATCCTTGAGGGATTAGTACTAAATTTGCACACAAAAATCACTCCCTACAAAAGCAAAAGACTCTGCAGCTGGTGCAACATCCCCCAGTGAAAAGCAGGGACACCACAAGTATGCTAAGAGACAACACAATAAGTGTCAGGGGCCCAAGACTGTTCAACTGCCTCCCAGCATACATAATGGGGATTGCCAACAGACCCCTGGCTGTCTTCATGAAGGTGCTGGACAGGCACCTAAAGTCAGTACCTGACCAGCCGGACTGTGGTTCGTATGTCAGTTTGAGTGTGGCCAGCAGTAACAGCCTAGTTGATCCACCGTGAGGCCTGGTCACAGACCGAGCCTGGCTGGGCATGACCTCCAGTTATACTCTGGGTATTGCAAGTGTTGTATGGAAATAAGGGCCCTAATGGAAATATGCACCCTAATGGAAATAAGGACCCTAATAGAAATAAGAACCCTAATGGAAATAAGGAGCCTAATGAAAATAAGGACCTTAATGAAAATAATGGCCGAAGTGGAAATAAAAAAAACCTGGTTGAAATATGAACCCTAATGGAAATAAAGACCCTAGTGGAAATATTGAAAATGTAAATAAAGACCCTAGTGGAAACAGGTCAAATAATGGAAAGGCAGGACCCCAATGGAAATAATGATTATAATTCAATCTGCTGGACTTTATGTATGGATTATGGTACATAATAGAGACACATGTACATGAACTGTGATCATATAAGCCACTATCACTGTAGATCAGTCAAGTTAAAGACATACCAGCCATGCAACAAGACACATTGATTGGTCTGCTCTGGCATATTAGTGACTTACTTGAACTCAACAAAATTTAATAAACTGTAAACCACACATCGTAACCTTTGCCAAGAAATCAAAATTTGCTTTCGTATCCATGACTTACCATTCCTTGGCCAACTTCTTATAGGCCTTCTTGATGTCCTGGGCATCGGCCTTCCTCTTAATGCCCAGAATGTCATATGGGTCCCTAATTTTGGCCAGAGTGGAGGTCAAAAAGGCCACAAATATGAGGAGGCAGAGGGTGGAGCGCATGATGGCTGGACTGCAGACTCCTGGCCTCTACACTGCGCCACTTTTTACTACTTATTGCTGTCTTGGTGGAGGCTTTTTTGACTTGTGTCTTGTGTATGGGTGTGTTGGGGAGGGGTGGCTTAAGTGGACTGTTAGTCTGGGGGTTGTGGCTTAAATGTGGATTGTTTTAGGAGAGTCTTGGTGGGGATGACAGCAATGTGTGTACCAGCTGATCGATGCTGAGTGTGACACAGAGTGTGAGAGAGTGTGTGAGTGAGAGAATGAGTGTGTGAGAATGAGTGAGTGTGTGAGTGAGAGAATGAGGGGTGAGAGTGAGAGAATAAGAGTGTGAGAGAATGAGAGTGTGAGTGAGAGAATGAGTGTGTGAGAAGGAGTGTGTGAGAGAATGAGTGTGTGAGAGAATGAGTGTGTGAGAGAATGTGTGTGTGAGAGAATGAGTGTGTGAGAGAATGAGTGTGTGAGAGAATGAGTGTGTGAGAGAATGAGTGTGTGAGAGAATGAGTGTGTGAGAGAATAGAGGTACTCACCCATTGTGGTTTCAGGGTCAGACTCGGCTCCTGGCCTTCTTCACTGATCGCTACTGGGTCCCTTCTCTCCCTGCTCCATGAGCTTTATCATACCTCATCTTAATAATATAATATATTTATTTACTACAAGTACATGTACATGGTATACAGACCATAGCTGACATCAGTGACACACTACTATATAGAAAGTCCCTTGTTATTATTATTATAATCAAATAGAAGCGCTAAACCACAGGGGTAAAGTCCCTTGTTATGCTGAGCATTTCGGGCAGATTAGGTCAGTGTCCTAGGATGCGACTCACACCAGTCCACTAACACCCAGGTACCCATTTTACTAATGCGTAACATAGACAACAGGTGTAAAGAAACACGCCCAATGTTTCTGCCCTGGCTGGGAATCGAACCCAGGCCCTCGCCGTGTGAAGCGAGAGCTTTAGCCACCAGACTACCAGTCCTTGTTCCGTTCCAGGTGCTCCACCATTCTCCTCCTGATAATTTTCTCCGTGACTTTGCACACTATACACGTAAGGGACACTGGTCTATAGTTTAGTGCCTCGTTTCTGTTTCCTTTCTTGAAGATAGGAACTACATTTGCCTTCTTCCATATCTCAGGTAGTTGCCCAGTTTCAAGGGATGTGTTGAAGATTGTGGTTAGTGGCACACACAGCATCTCTGCTCCCTCTCTTAGGACCCACTGGGAGATGTTGTCCGGTCCCATCGCCTTTGAGGTATCAAGGTCACTGAGCAACTTCTTCACCTCCTCCTCAGTTGTGTGTATGGTATCCAACACTTGGAATATTCTTTGTTGGTGTCCCGCTCTGATCTGTCTTCCCAGAGTCCTTCCTGCCTCCACTGTAAATACCTCCTTAAATCTCATGTTGAGCTCCTCACATACATTTTGATAGTTTCTTGTGAGTTCCCCACCTTCTTTCCTCAGCCTGATCACCTGTTCTTTGACTATTGTCTTCCTCCGTATGTGACTATACAGCAGTTTTGGGTCAGACTTGACTTTCGATGCTATGTCATTTTCGTACTGTCGCTGGGCCTCCCTCCTTATCTGTGCATACTCCTTTCTGGCTTTACGACTGATCTCTTTATTTTCCTGGGTCCTTTACCTTCTGTACTTTTTCCATTCTCTAGCACACTTAGTCTTTGCCTCCTGCACTTTTGGGTAAACCAGGGGCTCATTCTGGACTTCCATTATTTATGTTGCCCTTGGGAACAAAACTTTCCTCTGCTTCCTTGCATTTTGTTGCTAGGTATTCCATCATTTCGTTTACTGACTTTCCTTCCATGTCTCTGCCCCACTGAACCTCCTGCAGGAAGTTCCTCATTCCCGTGTAGTCTCCCCTTTTTTAGTTTGGCTTGTCCCTTTTAACTCCTGTTGCCATCTCCACTTGTAACTGTACTAGGTACTCAAAGCTCAGAACCATGTGGTCACTGGCTCCCAGGGGGCCCCATGTACTCACCTAATTGTACTCCACCTAATTGTGGTTGCAGGGGGCGAGACTCAGCTCCTGGCCCCGCCTCTTCGCTGTCTGCTACTGGGTCTCTGCTCTCCTGCTCCATGAGCTTTATCATACCCTTTTCTTAAAACTATGTATGCTTCCTGCCTCCACTATATCTTTTCTAGACTATTCCACTTCCTGACTACTCTGTGGCTGAAG
>WNWK01052352.1:0-12203 GCA_009830355.1 Cherax destructor | reverse complement strand
TGTGGGGAGATCGTGGGTTTTGGGCAGTATCGTGGTGGGGGAGAGTATCGTGGTGGGGGAGAGATGGTGTGTAAAATTTTCCCCCCTTTATGTTCGGGTTGAGGAAGCACTGGTGTTAAGGTGTGTGGGAGGTGGGGTGTGGGGGGCGGTAGTGTGTGTGGGAGTGTTGGGGTGGGAGGTATGTGTGTGTGGGGAGATGTGTGTGGGGCGAGTTGTGTGGGGATGGTGTGTGTGGGGGCGTGGTGTGTGGGGGAGGTTGGGGGTTTTGGGGGGAAGATTGTGTGTGAGATGGGGTCAAGGCTGTGGTGTGGGGAAGTGTGGTTTGAGGGCTGTTGTGTGGGGGCTTGTGGGGTGGAGATGGATTTTTGGGGGGGAGAGTTTTTGGGGCCGTAGGTTTGTGAGGGTTGGCAGTGGGGGTGGTAGTGTGTGGAGGGGGTAGTGTGTGTGGGGGGTGGTAGTGTGTGGGGGGGTGGTGTGTGTGAGGCGGAGTGGGGGGAGGTGTGGGAGGGGGTAGTGTGTTGAGGGGGTAGTTGTGAGGGTGGTAGTGTGTGTGAGGGGGAGTGTGTGAGGGGGAGGGTGTGGGGAGGGTGTGGTGTGTGTGTGAGGGTGGTAGTGTGTGGGGAGGGGGTAGTGTGTGGGGAGGGTGGTAGTGGGTTTGGGTGTGAGGGTGTAGTGTGTGTGGGGGTGGTGGGGTGTGTGTGAGGGTGTAGTGTGTGTGGGGGGAGGGTGTAGGGGGTGTGTGTGAGGGGGGTGTGTGGAGGGGGGGGTGTGTGGGGGGGAGTGTGTGTGTGTGTGGAGGGGTAGGTGTGGGGGGGAGTTTTGTGTGTGTGAGGGTTAGTGTGTGTATGGAGGGTGTAGGTGTGTGTGAGGGTGTAGTGTGTGGGGGTAGTGTGTGCGTGGGGGGTGTAGTGTGTGTGAGGGGGTAGTGTGTGGGGAGGGGGTAGTGGGGTGAGGGGGAGTGTGTGTGAGGGGGTAGTGTGTGGGGGAAGTGTGGGTGAGGGTGGTAGTGTGTGTGAGGGTGGTAGTGTGTGTGAGGATGATGGTGTGTGTGAGGGCGGTAGTGTGTGTGTGGATGGAAGTGTGGGTGAGGGTGGTAGTGTGTGTGAGGGTGGTAGTGTGTGTGAGGGTGGTAGTGTGGGTGAGGGTGGTAGTGTGTGTGAGGGTGGTGGTGTGTGTGAGGGCGGTAGTGTGTGTGGTGGATGGAGTGTGTGTGAGGGTGGTAGTGTGTGTGAGGGTGGTAGTGTGTGTGAGGGTGGTAGTGTGTGTGAGGGTGGTAGTGTGTGTGTGGTGGAAGGTGTGTGGTAGGGTGGTAGTGTGGTGTACTCACCTAATTGTACTCACTTAATTGTGGTTGCAGGGGTCGATACTCAGCTCCTGGCCCCACCTTTTCGCTGTCTGCTACTGGGTCTCTGCTCTCCCTGCTCCATGAGCTTTATCATACCTTATCTTAAAACTATGTATGGTTCCCGCCTCTACTATATCGTTCGCTAGACTATTCCACTTCCTGACTACTCTATGGCTGAAGAAATGCTTCCTAACATCCTTTTGACTCATCTGAGTCTTCAGCATCCAGTTGTGTTCCCTTGTTGCTGTGTTCCCTCTCTGGAACATCCTGTCACTATCTACGTTGTCGATTCCTCGCAGTATTTTGTATGTCGTTATCATGTCTCCTCTAACCCTTCTATCCTCCAGTGTTGTTAGTCCTATTTCCCTCAACCTTTCTTCATAGGACAGTCCCCTGAGTTGTGGAACTACTCTTGTCGCAAATTTTTCACTTTCTCTAATTTCTTGACATGCTTGACCAGGTGTGGGTTCCAGACTGGAACTGCATACTCTAGTATGGGCTTGACATACACGGTGTACAGTGTTTTGAACGATTCCTTGTTAAGGTAACGGAACGCTAATCTTAGGTTTGCCAGTCGCCCATATGCTGCCGCAGTTATCTGGTTGATGTGTGTTTCCGGAGACGTGCTTGGCGTGATATTCACCCCAAGGTCTTTCTCCTTTGTCGAGGTTTGTAGCCTTTGTCCACCTAGCCTGTACTCTGCGGTCTTCTCTGCCCTTCTCCGATCTTCATGACATTGCATTTGGTGGGATTGAATTCGAGAAGCCAGTTGCTAGACCAGATGTAAAGCCTGTTCAGGTCTCTTTGAAGTCCTGCTTGGTCCTCATACGATGTGATTCTCCTCATTAATTTCACATCATCTGCGAACAGAGACACTTCTGAGTCTATCCCATCCGTCATGTCATTCACATATACCAAGAATAGCACTTGTCCTAGGACTGGCCCCTGTGGTACATCGCTCGTCACAGGCGCCCACTGTGATACCTCATCACGCACCATGACTCGTTGTTGCCTCCTTGTGAGGTATTCCCTGATCCATTCCAGTGCCCTTCCTGATATACACGCTTGTTAAGGTAACGGAACGCTAATCTTAGGTTTGCCAGTCGCCCATATGCTGCCGCAGTTATCTGGTTGATGTGTGCCTCCGGAGACGTGCTTGGCGTTATGCTCACCCCAACGTCTTCTTTGACGAGGATTGTAGCCTTTGTCCACCTTGCCTGTACTGTCAGCGGTCTTCTTTGCCCTTCTCCGATCTTCATGACTTTGCATTTGGTGGGATTAAATTCGAGAAGCCAGTCGCTAGACCAGATGTCAAGCTTGTCCAGGTCTGTTTGAAGTCCTGCTTGGTCCTCTTCCGATGTGATTCTCCTCATTAATTTCACATCATCTGCGAACAGAGACACTTCTGAGTCTATCCCGTCCGTCATGTCATTCACATATACCAAGAATAGCACTGGTCCTAGGACTGACCCCTGCGGTACACCGCTCGTTACAGGCGCCCACTGTGATACCTCATCACGCACCATGACCCGTTGTTGCCTCCCTGTGAGATATTCCCTGATCCATTCCAGTGCCCTTCCTGTTATACACGCTTGGTCTTCCAACTTCTTTACTAATCTCATATGAGGAACTGTGTCAAAGGCCTTCCTGCAGTCCAAGAAAATGCAGTCAACCCACCCTTCTCTCTCTTGCCTTACCTCTGTTACTTTATCATAGAACTCCAGGAGGTTTGTTACACAGGATTTACCTTCCCTGAATCCGTGCTGTCTGGCTTTGGTTATCTTGTTCTGCTCCAGATGCTCCACCATTCTTTTCCTGATGATTTTATCCAAGACTTTGCACACTATACACGTAAGTGACACCGGTCTGTAGTTTAGTGCCTCTTTTCTGTCTCCTTTTTTAAAGATGGGGACTACGTTGGCCTTCTTCCATACCTCAGGTAGCTGCCCAGTTTCAAGGGATGTGTTGAATATTATGGTAAGTGGCACACTCAGTACCTCAGCTCCTTCCCGAAGAACCCACAGGGAGATATTGTCCGGACCCATCGCCTTTGAGGTATCGAGGTCACTGAGTAACTGCTTCACCTCCTCCTCAGTTGTGTGTATGCCCTCCAGCACTTGATACATTCCTGTGTGTGTGTGTACTCGCCTAATTGTACTCACCTAATTGTGGTTGCAGGGGTCGAGACTCAGCTCCTGGCCCCGCCTATTCGCTGTCCGCTACTGGGTCTCTGCTCTCCCTGCACCATGAGCTTTATCATACCTTGTCTTAAAACTATGTATAGTTCCTGCCTCCACTATATCTTTCTCTAGACTATTCCACTTCCTGACTACTCTGTGGCTGAAGAAATGCTTCCTAACATCCATTTGACTCATCTGAGTCTTCAGCTTCCAGTTGTGTCCCCTTGTTTCTGTGTTCCCTCTCTGAAACATCCTGTCACTGTCTACCTTGTCAATTCCCCGCAGTATTTTGTATGTCGTTATCATGTCTCCTCTGCCCCGTCTTTCCTCCAGTGTTGTTAGTCCTATTTCCGTGTGTGTGTGTGTGTGTGTGTGTGTGTGTACGAGCTCTCTGAGTGTGCCCTGTATCATAATTTTTCATCTGTCACATTATTATATTAATATCACCTGACGTATCAAGCTGTTGTATTGGGTTGTAAATCTTCCCAAATGCCTCGTATATCAACAAGCCTGTGTGTCAGTTCGATAATGTGTCCTAGTAATAACGTATCTGGGAACAAGTTGTCTATGTGTACGTTGTAATGTATTAAATATCTCAGCAGGTGAAGACATTTTCTAAATATCTCTTCATGACTATCTTTTCTTTCTGCCACTCTTGACTACTTTTAAAAGTATGAAAGAAAAGAACCTATGTATATAGTGTACTCTGACGCAATATTTATCTTCATCCTCACAAAAATACATTTAAGATTCTATTTCTTTCCTTTTCTTTGTGTGGGTGCTGCAACTCCTTCCAATTTGCCAATAGGGTCAACAGGAAGGGTTGTGGAGTGGCGATGTAAGTCGGAGATAATTTGAACTGTTGCATTAGACAGGATATAAAAGTGGAAGCGACAGACACTGAATCTGTTTCGCTCCAGTTTATCGAGGCACGTAAAAACTACTACTAGATGGGATTTTTACAGGACCCCAAACTTAAATAGAGAACATAGTGAACGTCTATTGGAGCGAAATTACTAAGGCATCTTGATACGAAAATGTGTTAATAGATGATTTTAACATTAGCCAGATTAATTCGACAGGTAATTTTGAGACTAGCAACTTTCTAGATATTATCCAGGATTTTGTGGCAGAACCAACTGAAGGAAATAACCTTCTTGACATAGTTTTTACCAAAAAGGAATCTCTAATTAGTAATCTTGAGGTTAATGATGAGCTTGGGATAAGAGTTTACAGTGAAGTCAATGTCCCGGATTATCGTTCTTCCGACTTTGTGGTGCTGAGAAATTATCAAGGTGGAGTGGATACGTGTGACCTGACTAGTGATTATCCTGTGGGTGAGGTAGGTGGTAATGGCTGCCAATGTGATATTTTCCAAAACATAGTTCAAGCTCCTCAGACTACTTATGTTGCAGATAAGGAAATTAGATTAAACAAAAATGACACTAAATGGAAAAATAATAATTAAAGCAACTCACTGGTCAAAAGTGAGAGTATTTACAGGCGAATCAAAGAGAAAAGGGACACTAAAGGAATCGGTATATTCAGTTAAAAAGATAAATAAAAAAAGGATTAAGAAATGGCAGAAGAGATTATGAGGAGGAAATCGAAGACCAACCCAAAAGATTTCTTTCAGGCATATAGAAGTAAGATTGAATATCAAAATGGTATACAATACCGACAGGTTGGTAGGTAAGACACATATGGTGGTAAGACACATATGTGTCTTACCTAACAGAAGTAAGATTAGAGACAAGATAGGCCCACTTAAAAGTTACTCAGTGACAAAGAAATGTGTACAGTCTTCAACTCTTATATGCTCTCAGTTTTTACACAAGAAAATACTAGGGAAATTTCAGAAATAAAATATTATATAGGTCAGGATGAAAATAAGTTATGCTAGATCAAATTCAGTAGTGACATAGTTCTTAGACAAATGAATAGATTAACGGCAAACAAATCACTGGGCCCTGATTAATTGTTTTCAAGGGTTAAAAAGGAATGTAAGTAGGTACTTAGCAAACACTATACTAGATTTTCAACAAATATTTTCTAACCAGCATAGTGCTGGACAAGTGGAAAATGTGATACCTATCTACAAAGCAGCAGACAGGTCGTTAGCTTCGAATTATAGACTAATTAGTCAACCTCCACAGTGGGGTAAAGTTGATGGAAGCAACTACTGCCGAGGCTATTCGAAGCCACCATGAGAGACATAAATTGATCAATGGGGCGTTCCTGCCTTACGAATTTCCTTTATTAAGTAAAGTATTTAAATTGGTAGATCATGATAATGAGTTTGATGCTGTGTATGTGCACTTGGGTGAGACCTATGATAGACTTCCAGTAGAGTTCCACATCGGAGATTCAGGTAAGTAGGAGAAAAATTTCCTGGACATAGATGTGGTTGACAGATAGGGAATAGAGTTTGCATAAATGGGGAGAAATCAAAGTGGGGATGAGTCAAAAATGGTGTTCCACAGGGGTCAGTGTTGGGTCCCTTTGTATGGACTGATGAAGCCTCTGTGTGGCGAAACGTTTCCTCAATAAAGATACCCAAGTGTTGCATATGTGTCTAATTTATCAACTTGTCGGTTCTCTGAAGCATTCATCTACATCCTGTCTGACACAGCAACACCTTGGGATCTTAATACAGGGAATTCTTCACTTGCCTAACCCTTGGGCACGACCTACTTCCACATTGGTCAAATGTGACACCACCTACGACTGCTGCACCTCTCTGCCCCTACGGTATATAAGCTACTTCTTCGCACATATGCTGTATTCTTTTCAAGATTGATGGACTGACTACATCGATTCAAGGCCGAGGGACTGATTACCTTAAACTACTCCTGTTCTTCACCATTCTCCTTTGTAAGGACTGATAAAGCCACTGTGTGGCGAAACGTTTCCTCAATAAAGATACCCAAGTCTAATTTATCAACTTGTCGGTTCTCTGAACCATTCATCTACATACAGAGGATGACAAAGTTAATCCCACTTATCAAAAATCTTTCTTTGGAGGAATATCCTCCGAGAATATGCATTTACTAGAGTGCCGCAGATTAGGGGGATATGATTGAGGTGAATAAAGGGAAGACAGGAACAAATGAAGGGAATATCAATAATATGGAAAAAATATTTAACCATGTCAAAACTCGCATAAAATGTGTTCAAGTTAGAAAATATATAGGAAAGCACTGATTTGGTAATTGAGTTGAGGATTAGTGCAATAAACTCCCGAGTAGCATCATTGAAGCGAAAACTTTGGGTAACTTTAAAAATAGGCTAGACAAGTACATGAATGGGTGTGGATGCTGTGAGTTGAGCTTGCTAGCTTAGGCAAGCAGGCGTAGCTTAGGCCATCAGTTCTAAGCCAGGCATGTACAACTCATTTACCGCCTCATGGTCCACCAGCCTCCGGCCACTCCACCAGCCACTACTCGCTCCACCTCAATTACAAACATAAATTAGTTCTTGTATCAACCTGGTCTGATGGGGTAAGCTTACCTCCTTGTCTAACTTGTTTACGTAATGATTGCATAGTTTTGCACACTGTTCAATCTCTCATCGAATGTTACTCACGACTACATATCTTCCAGATGTTTTAATTCCTTACGGTCTCGTCTTTGTTCTGAAACTTCTCATTCAAACGAAAACTTTCCAAAACAGTGACAGTTCATTAGATAACGAGTTCGTTAGCCATTCGTCAAAGGCACTGATTTAATGTTTCTCTTTGTCGAAGAGCAGTTGCTTAATTTTATTATTTTTGAGCACAATCAATTTGTTTACTTGTAAACGACAGTGTACTAAGCATTACTGATTTTTTACCTATTGTAATTGGATAAATTTAGATTTAGAAAGGATAATCTAAGTGAGGCCTTTCAAGTGATGTATAGAGCTGTTAAATAACTTTTGGTCTTCTGTTACTTATACTTATTGAAATAAATCATAGTAATCTGTTAGCCTTATTGCCCACACTTACGCACTGTGGTCTTGGCTTAAGGTTTCTTCTTACCATGACTCAAGTCCCTTTCACACTGTGTGATCAAGCTCATCTTCACCTAATAATTAACTTCGAGGGTTATTCTCATTCACATGGACTAGGACTTGTCCACATTGAACTTCATCTGCCATTTTCCAGACCAAGACATTAAATTGTCCAAATCCTCCTGGAGTTCACTGGTATCCTCCTCAGAATGAATCGTACGGCCTATTTTTGTATCATCAGCAAATGTCTTCATGTCACTTGTAATTCCTTCATCAAGGTCATTAATGTAAATTGTGAACAACGATGGGTCTAAAACTGATCCTTGTGGAACGCCACTTGTAACCAATCCCCATTCAGATTGACCCCATTAATGGAAAATCTCTGCTTTCTATTGATAAACCATGCTTTTATCCGTGCTATCCTATATCCTATACCATGAGCTGCCACTTTTCTTAAAGACTCTTTTGTGAGGTATTCTATCGAAGGCTTTACTGTAATCCAAGTAAATAATATCATATTCTTTATCACTGTCTACTGCCTCAAATGTTTTATTGAAGAATGTCAGTAAATTTGTCAGGCAGGAACGACCTCTCGTGAACCAATGCTGAGATTCATTAATCAAATTATGCTCTTCATGGTGACTTC
Organism: Cherax destructor; assembly: GCA_009830355.1. Taxonomy (NCBI): domain Eukaryota; kingdom Metazoa; phylum Arthropoda; class Malacostraca; order Decapoda; family Parastacidae; genus Cherax; species Cherax destructor. Next base: position 4,042 of record WNWK01052352.1, on the reverse strand, counting down.
TAATAATATCAGCTATAATTGATTATAATAATTGTCCTACTATAAACGTCAGGCTTATTGGACGGTAATTTGAAGAAATGAACTTATCCCCTGATTTGAATATAGGAACTACATTAGCCATCTTCCACATCTCTGAAACAACACCAGTTAGGATGGATGCATTAAACACATGGTATTGTATACCATTCTTGTGCACACGCTCGTTAATGGCTGACTATGTTCCATCTTGCTTTTTTATTAAGTATCCTGGAAAACAACTCGTCGGGTCCCTGGGACTTATTTTGTTTCAGTAAATTTATCTGTTTGATAACCATGTCCCTCGTGACAGCAATATTAGTTCATTTTAATTCTTCTTGTGTAAATACTGACAAAAAATAATCATTAAAAAGAGAACACATTGTACAAGAATGGTATACTATACCGACAAGATGAAAGTAAGACACATGTACAACGTGACTCACGAAATCGTAATGACACGATTGCAAACAAACCACATACCACGGGTGGGGTTCGAACCCGCGGTCAGAGAGTCTCAGAACTCCAGACCGTCGCGTAAGCCACTGGGCCAGCTAGCTTCAATAAGATTCATCCAACTAGGTATATTTCTACACCATAGGAAGGTTAGCATAGGCACCACTGTGTCCACAAATGCAAGTTTTTACAACATCTGGGTATCTTTATTGTAGACGTTTCGCCATCCAGTGGATTTATCAATACAAATTCTAGGACATTATTTGAAGACAGAAGATCTATATACAAAAGATGAGGTAATCAGTCCCTCGGCCTTGGAGTTGGTGTAAACAGCACCGAAGTGGTTGAGTTTCTGGAGCAGAGGCAAGTAGGCTGGAGCTTATATACTAACGTCAGGTGTAAAGGGACGTGTAGCAGACGACAACTACTACTACAACTAACCCATCTCTTTGGGTATGACCTACTTCCACTGGGGAATCCCGTTAACCAGTGACTATGCCCTCGTTTGCTACACGTCCCTTTCCACCTGACGTTAGTATATAAGCTCCAGCCTACTTGCCTCTGCTCCAGAAACCCAACCACTTCGGTGCTGTTTACACCAACTCCCAGGCAGAGGACTGATTACATCACCTTTTGTATATAGATCTTCTGTCTTCAAATAATGTCCTAGAATTTGTACTGATAAAGCCACTGGATGGCGAAACGTCTACAATAAAGACACCCAGATGTTGTAGATGAATGGTTCAGAGAACCGACAAATTGATAAATTAGACACATATGCAACTTGTCGGTTCTCTGAACCATTCATCTACATCCTGTCTGACACAGCAACATCTTGAGATCTTGATACAAACGATTCTTCAACACTTTTCCAACCTTTGGACGAAGACCTACTTCGACTAGTGGATGGTACCACTGTGACCCCGCCTCCTCCTGCTTCGCCTCACCTATCTACAGTATATAAGCAACTCCTATTGTCCTATGCTGTACTTACTACAAGATTGATGGACTGAACACATCGACTCCAGGCCGACGGACTGATTACCTCAAACTACTCCTCTCCTTTCATCTTTCTACTTTGTATTGGACTGATGAAGCCACTGTGTGGCGAAACGTTTTCCTCAATAAAGATACCCAAGTGTTGCATATGTGTCTAATTTATCATACCCAGATGCTGCACATGTGTCTCAATTTCAGAGAACACATTTCCAGTTCGTTATCCGTTAACCACCTTCGTCCTATACACTTGAAAGAACAATTTTGGATTAGTCTTTGATTCATTAGCAACCTTAATTTCAGTCACGTTTAGTCTTTCTAATCCCCTTTTTTACTTCTCTTTTAAATTGAACATATTGATCATTAAGGTTAATAAATTAGACACATATGGAACACTTGGGTATCTTTAATGAGGTATCTTTATTAAAGATACCCAAGTGTTGCATATGTGTCTAATTTATCAACTTGTCGGTTCACTGAACCATTCATCTACAATAAGGTTAACCTCTCCTCTTTTGATGCGCCTACACATTCCTCTTTTCTCTCCTAATAGATGCTTTAGCCTCCTGTTAACCCTTTTGGAATCGATATTATTTGACCTAATTTCTCTCTGGGTAAAATATTTTCTCTGAGCACGTTGTACATTATTAAAAAAAAATCATTGCAGTGTATAAGTGGATGATGGGCAATTGGTGTCAATTGCTGGCTGGACAAATACTGCAAGGAAAATTCAGTAACATTCATTGACAACTGGGACCTCTTCTATGGCAGAAATGACATGTATGCCAGGGATGGGGTTCACTTATCCAGGTCTGGGGTGGGGGCACTGGCAACTGCAGTGGAGGGAGCTGTTAGGGCTTTAAACTAGAAATAGTGGTATGGGTTTTGGGGGGAAAACAGTGAAGTCCCAGTGTAGTAATATTATAAGTTCTAGGAGAACTATTAATAGGCAGAATAAGGTGGTACTGGAAAGCCAGTGGCACTAGATGACAAGGACAGTAATAGGTATAGTTGAAAAACAGAAATGAGCAGGAAGGGTAAAGAGAAAGGAGGGTCTTTAAATGTATATTACACCAATTGTCGTAGTGCTAGGAATAAGATGGAAAAGTTGAGATTACTTGCTAGTACGGGTAATATTGATGTTTTTGCAATAACTGAGATGTGGTTTAATATGAAAAATCGGGACATGCCTGCTGAATGTCATATCCAGGGTTTTAAATTGTTCCAAGTAGACAGAAGTATCGGGAAGGGGGTGGGGTGGCACTCTATGTCCGTGATCATTTAAATTGTTGCATAAAAACGGGCATAAAGTCTGAAATAATACATACAGAGTCTGTCTGGATAGAATTTTCAGAGGGGTGTGAAAAATTGATTTTAGGCGTGATTTACCGTCCTCCAAACTTAGATAGGGAACAAGGGAGACTACTTTGGGAGGAAATTGTTAAGGCCACAAGGCACGATAATGTAGTATAGGGGATTTTAACTTTAGTCAGATTGATTGGAATTTCTTGACAGGGAATTTAGAATCTAACGACTTTTTCGAAGTAGTTCAGGATTGTTTTTTGAAGCAGTTTGTGACAGAACCTACAAGGGGAAATAACCTACTTCACTTGGTTCTGGCAAACAAGGAATCCCTTGTTAATAATTTAGAAATTACAGAGGAACTCTGCACAAGCGACCACAAGTCAATTACCTTTAGCATTGAATGGATGTATGATAGTAGGGATAATTCAGTAACAGTCCCAGACTTTCGCTTAGCAGATTACAATGGGATTAGAGAACACTTATCTGTGGACTGGGGTAACGAAGAGAGCTATCAATATGACAGTTTTTTAACACTATACAGGCTGCCCAAAGAACATTTATCCCGTAAAAAGAAATTAGATCAAGTAAAATGACCCAAAATGGATGAATATCAGGCTCGAATATCTTTTAGGGCAGAATAAAGGAATTTATATGCGCATCAAAGGAGGTAAGGGTCATCTTATAAAACAGTATATTGACATTAAGAGGGACGTTAAAAAGGGGATAAGAAAAGCTAAACGGGACTATGAAATTAAAGTTGCTAGGGATTCAAAAACTAACCCAAAAAGTTTTTTTCCAGGTTTATAGAACAAAAGTTAGAGATAAAATAGGTCCCCTTAAAAATAACTCTGGGCATCTTACTGACAAGGAGAATGATATGTGCTCTATTTTTTATAATTATTTTCTCTCGGTTTACACACAGGAAGACACTAATAATGTCCCAGTAATTAATTTTTATAGTGGCCCAGAAGAAGGTAAATTATGTAATATAAGAACATAAGAAAGGAGGAACACTGCAGCAGGCCTGTTGGCCCATACTAGGCATGTCCTTCACATTCCATCCAACTAACAGAATATTTGTTCAACCCAATCTTCAATGATACCCAAGAAATAAGCTTTGATAATTCTATTTACTCATGTGCAATTCCCACTCAAATCCAACCCTCTCACTAATGAATTTATCCAACCTAAATTTGAAACTACCCAAGGTCCTTGCTTCAATAACCCTACTAGGGAGACTGTTCCACTCATCAACTACCCTATTTCCAAA
>WNWK01052351.1:0-12203 GCA_009830355.1 Cherax destructor | reverse complement strand
AACCATTCGTTATTTATCTTTCGACCTTGGAAGGCTTAGACACAACTTGGAGATAAAATATCTTGGGGGCCCCCTCCAGCCTGAGGCAACCTACCATTCTTTTTTAAAGGGCCCTTTCTTAACTGACAGACATTTGGGGCCCGGGTTAGTAATGAACCCCCCGGGAATGGAATTTGCCCAAATGAAGGTGCCCCCCAGGGAGGGTTTCGGAAACCTCCTCTTGCTATAAATAATCGGGGCATCTGTTCTCCCACCCAATATTTGGTCATCGCTCTAGGGATGCTTTGTATATATAGCTTGGGGGGTCGACTGTCACCTTTTGCATTTTCCCCTCCAGATGCCATCAACCGGTTTCTGATTGGGCCACCACTCCGGTTTTAAAATTTTTCTAGTGGAAAAACTCATCAAATTACGTTCACTAGACGTTCAGTGGTCTTTGATCATCCATTGTACCTATACGGCTCACGTATCCCAGAACGTGATACAGTCGGTTTCTCGGCCCCCTGTTTGACCGCAGATTGTCCTGGAAACCTAAATTACCTTTTGAAGGCGACTTGTCATAGCCGGCTGAACCTCCTTAAAACCCTCGCACATCTTTCATGGGGGTGATCGTAGAACTCTCCTTCGCCTACATTGGGCCCCTAATTTTATCGAAACTCGATTAGGGGACCAGATATTTTCCCAGCTTCTCCTGCCCTTTTCCACCTTAATCCCACCATCACCAGGGATTACGCTTGTGCCTTTGTTTTTCGTTTTTCCCCGGTTGAGATGCACATTGCATTCGCTTTATGTTTCTCCAGACCTCCGCAATCCTTCCATGTATGGATTGTCAAATGTTATAGACGCTCGTTATTTGTTCGTCCCCCCTGTTTACTTCGCCCCTTTTTCTTTCGTCTGCATTCCTTTTGTTTTTCCCTTCAGCTTTCGCCTTTATATTTCATGGTTTCCCTTTTCCTCTCCCCCCTTAAGTTCCTGCTGTCCGTGTCTGTTCTTTCCCTTCCCCGCGCAAAAGCCCAACACCAGGCGGCTTCCCTCTTTCTTCTAGACCTTTTCGTTCTCATTCCATGCCATCGCAGTATACACCGATGGTTCAAAATCATCTGACGGCGTCGGATTCGCAGCAGTGTTTCCCGGGGCATCGTACGGGGCATCTATTACCCTACAGTATTTGGGGGAATTTCCATTCTTTGGCCATCCGTTTTCATCTATGCCGTTTACCATTTGTGGTCGTTTCAGACTCCCCCTTTGTGCTTTTCAGGCATCCCAAAATTTATAAACCCCACCCCTAGTTCTTCGTATCCCCTTTGTTTTTCTTTTGCAAACAAAGATATTGTCTTTTGTTTGGGGCCCTGGTCATGTTGCGACAGGGGAATGAAAGGCGACACGCGCGCGGGGCCCGTACACCTTCAGTTTCAAAAGGGGTTCCTTTCACGGACTATTTTGCGGTCATTGCTACCCACCTTCGCACCCGTTGGCAACAACGCTGGTCTGACCTGATGAATAACAACTTCATTCTATTAAACCGTATAGGTTTCTGGCTTCTTCTTGTCACCAATGTCGAGTTGGGAGACTACACTCTCCGTCTTCGCATCGGCCACACTCGTCTTACTCACGGGTATCTCATGGAAGGCTCCCTGCCCCTCTCTGTGAGCATTGTCAGGTTCCAGTGTCTGTTCGACATATTCTGCTGGACTGCCCACTTATCAACGAGCACGGAATTTACCTCCAACGACGTCTTCGCTCTGCGGCCCTTCTTTACCTTCCTTCTTGCAGATGGACCCTCCTTTAATCCTGACTCTCTTGTTGACTTTTTGACAGAAACTGACTTACTACACAAACTCTGAAGATTATACCTCTAGCACCTCCTCAGTCCCTTCTACCTCGATCTCTGCTACCCTCTATCCCTGCACTATCCACCGTCATGCTGCACTCCATACCCTACTAATCATCCATCTCCCTCTTACAACCCACTCTCCCTGCATCCTACAATAACCTGCAGCGCTGTATAACCCCTGTGGTTTAGCGCTTCTATTTGATTATAATAATAATAAATCTCAGGCCAACCCCTACCTGGCCTTCCTTCCACTACAGATTTATACACTCGAAGTCATCCTGTCTCGCTCTATTCTCTCTACATATCTGAACCACCTCAACAACCCTCCTCAGCTCTCTGGATAATATTTTTGGCAATTCCGCACCTCCTCCTAATTTCCAAACTCCGTATTCTCTGCGTTATATTCACACTACACATTGATCTCAGACATGACATCTCCACTGCCTCCAGCCTTCTCATTACAACATTCATCACTCATGCTTCACACCCATATAAGTGTTGGTATAACTATACTCTCATACATTCCCCTCTTTACTTCCATGGACAAAGTTTGGAGTCTCCATAGACTCCGAAGTGCTCCACTCACCCTTTATCCCTCATCAATTCTATGATTTACCTCATCCTTCATAGACCCATCTGCTGACATGTCCACTCGAATATCTGATTGAATATCCAATCTGATATCCAATCTTTCGTCACCTAATCTTTTGTTATGCTCATCACCTTACTCTTTCCTATGTTCACTTTCAATTTTCTTTACACACCCTACCAAATTCATCCATTAACCCCTTGCAACTTCTCTTCAGAATTTCCGAAAGGCACAGTGTCATCAGCAAAAAGCAACTCGACAACTCCCACTTTGTATTTGATTCTTTATCTTTTAACCCTACACCTCTTGCCAAGACCCTGCAAGTAAAATATACCCAGATAAAACCACTTACAATTTAATAAACACATTACAAGGATATCTGAAATTGTTGAAAAAAAAAAAAAAAAAGGTAACAGCAGCAAAACATATTTGAAATCTTAGAATCATCCCCACAGTATAGTAGAACATAGTCAGCCCAACCTTGGTGGAGGTAGGGGTGCTTTGGGTCTCCTGGTGGCAGTATCATACAACAGTGTTGCCTGCAACATGACTGCCAGTTACATGCGCGTAAACACCGTTTGCATTGAGCTTTGCAGGGGGCTGTATACCCTAGTATGGCTGATGTGCTGCTGCCCTTGATAATTAGGGACACTTATGGGATCCCATTGCTGATCTGTATGGGGTTTCCCTTAAGGTGCCTGAGGATCTTTTGTCAAGTTTTCCAGCACTGGTGCTTATGAGGCAATTGTGGATACATATCAGGAATGGAGGATTGGGTTCAAACTGGCTTGGAGGTAGTCATAGATGTATCCATGCATTATTCTTGGATACGGTTTAGGAATACCCGTTTGAGGCTGATGAAGTGGATGTGCGGAAGGTTTTGGACAGTTTGGAGTTATTCACACTGCTACGGGGGCATTGGGCCCAGGGTGTTGCAGGACTGCCGGAGGGCTCCTTTTGTCCTTAAAATGACTGCAACGGCAGATTCCATCGTATGTCTTCATGGAAGAATTTAAACCCAGGTGATGATCTAGTATCCTGGCAGATACGCACCTGTCGGCTCTGTGGGTCCCCAGGACATATAGCGGATGTGTGAGAAACGACGGACCTCCGCGCGAGCATCGGATGATCAGACAGCTGCTGCTGATTAGGCGGCGAGGAGGGCATGGTACAGCAAGTGGAGCCAGATGTGTCAGAAGCTGCAGGAGTTGAGACGAGCACTGGGAAATGGAGCGACTAAGTACCTGAGGAAGTGCTCGGCAGACTTTATCTATGGATAGGTGAAGCCCACCAGGAGTCGGGCTGAATAATTCTGAAGGGGATGTTGTTCAGGAGGGGGATTGGTGGATCCTACTTTTGAGGACCTTCACAGGATGCTCGATAGTCCAACGATGGTTGGCATGTTGCCCTGCGGAGGTGGTACCTGAGGCGGATGAGTTACGACTTGATGTGTTGAGGTGTTGAGGTCAATGAGCTTTCCAAGGTTTTGCATGTTGTAATGGAGGTCAGGTATCAGGCTGAAGGGAATGATGTAATGGTTCAGGGTGTATCCCGTAAGCGGCCCCAGTGAGGTAGCTGGTGATGATTTTTTTAACGCCGGTCAGAGGTCTGAAAAGGCCTCAAGGTGGGTAAGGGGGAATGGGGCATTGTTAGGTCGGAAAGGGAGGGGGAAAGGTAGTAGGGAAGGGGTTCTGTCCTGCCGAAGGCATAGGGGCAGAAGCAGAGGGAAACCCCTATATTTTTTAAATTTTTGAATATGAAGAATGGCCCCGTGGAGGTCAAGAAGAGAGGTTGAAGGTTTTTGACACTAGGTGTTAGGCTCCCTTCAGAGATAATTTCAGGTGGAAGGGGGATTTGAGTCTGAATGGTTTTGTCACGATAGGGGAAGTAAAATTTAAAGGGGGATGGGGGCGGGAAACCACCCTTTTTACTTAAAGTCTTGGGAGGGGGGGGGGGCAGGTTGGGGAGTTGAGGGGTTTGGGGGATATTCAGGTATTTTTAGGGGAAAGTTTTGAATAGTCTTGGTTAAAAGATTTTTTTTCGGATTTTTATTTTCTGAGAGGATTCATGATAATGTTGTCGGTTGGGAATTTTGAACGTAAGAAGGGAGAGAGCCCAGAGGAGGGGATTTTTGGGGTTTGGGGGGAGCGGGGAAGGAGGGGGGTTTTACCGGGGGGGGAAGTTTTGTAGAACATATTTGTCAGGGGTTTTGCTGCTAGATTAGATAGAATAATGTGGGGGTGGGGGGGAAAAGGGGACTGGGGATGTATTTTGATCAAGGGCTTTTTGGTTTTTATCGGGGGAAGGTGAAGGTTTTCAAGTTTTGGAAGCTGAACAAGATTGTTAAAGTCCAGATCTTTGGGGGTTTTTTTGCAGAGGGTGGGGGGGGTTTGGGAGGAGGGGGGTGTTGGGGACATTGTTGGGGGGAAGGGGATAAAGTTGATGTGATTTTTATACAAGAATGGGGGGGAAGAGGGGATTGAAGGGGCATAAAAAGTATTTGGGGGGGAATTTGAGGGCATGTTTGGAGGGGGGGGGGTACCGGGAGGAATTTAGCCCCAAGGGGCGGGAGATTCGGGAGGGGTTTGATTGAATACGGGGGGTTGGATGTTTACGGGGGAAAAGGCCCCTACATGTTAAAATTTAGGTGCCGAGAGAGATATGAAATGTCAAAAAAGCGATAGGATTGGGGGGGTACCGGATGGGCCAGTTTTCAGACGTGGAGGGACGGGGTGCAGTTGGGGTTTTAATAGAGAAATCTGGGGGATGGGGGGGAAGATCAACGAGGGGATTGTGGGCTTGCCCCAAGGGAAGAAAAGGAGTTTTGGGGGTTATTGCAATAACGGGTTTGTTCTGACTCAAGTTTTTCCAGGGGGAATCGATGAAGGGAGTTTTTGTACATACTAGAGGGGGGGTGGGGTTTTGACAGGGGGGGGGGCATGAGAATTGGGTTATTTTTTTTTTGGATACACCAATTTTATATCCAATGAAAAACTGAACAGATTTTTTCATGACGAAATGTTTGGAAAAGGAATCCAACGAATTTGCATAAAAGACTTTTTAACAAACCCCTACTTCCAAAAAAAACGCAATTTTTTAAACCAAAAAAAAAATGTCACAAAAAAGGATCATAATTTCAAAGAAAATTTCTTTGACATGGGCAAGGAAAAAACCAGTGCACCACAAGAATATTTTTACCATAGTCTAGGTTTCTTTAAAACCCCAAAATAAGACTATCAGAAGGGCAGAGTGACAAAAAAAACCCCTCCTTTCCCCCCCCCTTCCCCCAACCCAAAAACCAAACCCCCCTTTTGAAAAAAAAAAAACCCTAAAATTTAAAAAGGGAACCCCAAAAAAAAAAAAAACCACACACATACAGCCCCCCAAATCAACCCTAGCCCCAAAACCCCCAAACCCTGACCCACGGGGGGCCAAAAGCCCCCCGTATGTCTCCCCCAAACTCCCCTTTAAAAAAACCCCAAACCAAAAAAAAACCCCTCCTCCCCCTTTCCTCACCAGCATTCATAAAAAAAACCCCCTCATATAAGACTTTGTTTGTCACCCGACCAAAAACAAGGGTCATATCAGTCGTCAAGCCCTTCCAACTGGGTTTATCCAATTGATCTGAAACCAACTCCTGTCCGATTGATTGAAATCAGTTTCCCATGCCCCCCCTACACTACACGATTTCGATTTCGCCCTATGGGGACAAAGCAGAAAGAGTTTTTCCCCCCTTTTTCCCCCCCCCAAAAACCCCAAGTCTCCATAAAACCAAAAACAAAATCACAGATAATACATGAGACCCTTTCGGCCTGAGCATTAAGTCCCCTGAGGTCCAGAAACTTTTCCCCCCCAAAAAAAGAGATGCCCCCACCCCATAAAAGCAAGCCCTTCCCGGCACACTCCCCAATTGGCCCCAAAGATTCCCAAAATATATCCCATGCAGGTAGTACCCCACCCCCACATCTCACACATGAAATTTTCTTCACCAAACCCATGCTCACTAAAGAAGTCTTTGACGCCACAGCATCAAAAAAACCAAACATGAACCCTGACCCCTTTAGACCTCAGTTTTAACCCTTTAACCCCCCCCTATCTCAGCCCAACCATACATAGCATATATCGACAGCATTCTATCACCTGGGAGACCCCCAAATACCTAGCCTACCAACCAAGATGTCCTGGGGGGGTATTACCACCATCAAACTCCTTAGTTTTTCCTTTTCAAAAATACCAGAGACCTGTCATCCCACCATTCACTCATCCCCCGGAGACCCCCCCCCTTTCCCTTCCCCCCCCCCAAACCCCCCTTTCCGACCAGACAACGCTTGAGGTACAAGCACAACAGTCAATTTTAAACCCAAATTAACCCAAAACCCCCCAAATTTTTACACGTTGCGCACAACAAGCCCTACCCAACCCCTTTCCCCCACCCACACATATTTAAAAAAACCCTTTTGTCCAGAACCCCACGCGCCGTAATAAAGGGAATATGGCGTAAAACCACAGCTTACTAAAAAACCAATTTCACTATTTTTTCCCCCCTGTCTCAAAAATTTCCCTTCGCCCCTCCAAACCGCGGGAGGCCCCGTCCCCCCCTTTATCACCCTATGAATTCAATTCTAGCCAAACGACGATCCTTTTAAATTTCCCCCCCACATATCCTCACACTTGAAACGATGGCCACACCTGACTTCTCCCCAACGCCCTCCCACCCAAGTACCTACCCCCAAAAATTTTTTCTTACTTCATTTTTCTCATCCCGTTGCCCAAAAAAAACCACAAAAAGGCCCAAAACCCACCCCCCCGCCTAAACCCCAAATCCCGTAGGCGCCACGACCCTACATGCCCATGCCTTTGCCTCATCAACATTCATCCACACCCCACCAAAATCTGTAAAATGGGTCCTTTAAAAACGAAAAAACTGCGAAAAAGGGGGGGAAACCCCGCCCAAAACCCCCCCCCCTTGGAACCAAATCCCCAATCTACCAAATTTACCGTACCTGACACAGCCCCCCATACAACCTCTCAATCCACTTACAATTTCTTCCCCAAAAACCCCCCCCCTTTTATTATGCATACAGAGCCTTTTCCCCACTATCATAGGGACCCCCTTTCCCCAAAAAAAAGCCCCAAAAAAACCCCCTTTCCCCTGCGCAAATAACTTTAATTCCAAGACCCATTTAAACCCTACCGGGGATTCCCCCCTTTCCCCCCCCAACCCCCTTTTCCCCCCCACTTTCTTTATTTATTACCTAGATTTTAGGGCCCAAAATTTTATAGTCCGATTTATTAGAATTTTTGGCCTATAATTACTAGAGAATCCTCCCCCCCCCTTTTCCCCCCTAAAAATACAAAACCCCAAAATTTTTTTCCCCTTTCCCCCCCCCCTACAACACGCCCCACCGAGGGCCCCCACCCATCCCAAAATTTTTCCCCATAAAAAATCATTTGCTATACCATCTATTCCGGGGGGAAACCCCCATCCCAAACCCCCCCCCCTGCCCCCCACACCCCCTCCTCACTAATAACACCTCCCATAGCCCCCATCCCTCTCCTCCAACTGCTCTTTTTAATTCCCCCCCAAAAAGGGGATTCATACTCCAACCCCACATCCACACTAATTTTATAACCGGGGGAAACCCTTTATCCACAAATACTCCGACTGCCTCTGTACCCCGGGAAATTTCCATACCCTGCTCATAATCTCCAAACCCCTGCCCGACTTTCATACATTCTATTGTCCCGCCACGTTTTTTTTACAGTGACTCAACACCCCTTTTTGGGGGGGGTTTTTTACCCATAACAGATCACTATACCAGCTTTTAGGGGGGCCCAAACCGTTTTATCTGTATTCCCAAATTTTCCTTAATACACGGATTTCCGTTTATGACGACCGCCTTTTTTTTTAAAAACCCTGTAATTTCCCCCCCAATACTTCATCAAACCGCATCTCCACCCCGCCTCCCTCTCTACCCAACCGCCCCAAAATCCCGCCGGGGGGCCCAATTCATCCACCACCTTTTAAAAAATTATCCTGCCCCCCCCTCCTCTCCCATAACCTCCCCACCATTGCAAACGCATTGATTTATCCTCCCACTAGTAATCCTTTCATTCAATTTTCCCCAAAAACCCCCCACCACTTTGCAACGCTTCCCCAAAATTTTTAACAATAAAACCCCCTGTGATCTGAAAACCAAAGTCTATGGTTTGAACCCTACCCACTACTACCCTATCAGTTAATAAAACCATCAAGCTCCCGTTTCCCCTTCCCCCACAAAAAAAAGACCCAAAGGGGCCCCCCACACCTCCACCTTTAATCCTACATTTCCCCAGAAAACCCCAAAAAACCACCAACTCGCACCCTGCCCTCTGGGCCCTTTTTCCCCTTCCTGATAACACAGTTTTAATCCCCCCCCTACCACCCCCCAGGCAAGCCCAAGGGCATATTTTTATGAAGTCTCAAAAAAAACCCCCCTTTTTCCTTTTGTGACTGCTCGCGGGGGCAAAATACACCTAAAAACATACCCTGACCCCTCCCCTAACCTTCCACCAACCCCTACCCCCCACTTTCCCCCCAAAAAAGCAAAAAGGGGTTTTGACCCCAAAAAGAACTGCCCCCCCCCTTGAGCCCACCTGAAGACCCTGCAAAACCCGATCCCCTTTTTACCCCAAACCCCCCACTTTTATAATTTTGCTGGGGGAAGGGGAACCGACCAAAACGCAAAGGGGGCTCCACCCAGGAACGTTTAACATCTTTTTTTACCCATTAACATTTATTGTTAGACATTTGGGAAAAGCAAGTGAAAAAGGGTTTTCCCTTCCGGGGGGGGCTCCCCCTTTTTTTTTTCCCTTTTCCCACCCCCTTACCCATGCCCCTTTTCCCACATGTTTCCGACGGGGTCCGGGCCCAAAAAAGGCCCCAAATTTTTCCCCGGCAATCTCCACCAAAGCCCTTTTTTCCCGGGGTCTCGGCCCTGAAGAACGGGGTCACTATCGGACGTGGGGCCGGTCTTTCGGGGGTTCCCCCCACCACTTCCATTCCCTGGCCTATCTGACTGATCCCCTTGCCACACTATTTCATGTGTTAAACACACCGGCCGGGATGGCCTTAACGGGGGCCTCACCCCCGGCTCTACCACTTCAACTGCTTCCACTACATAAAACACTGCCTTCCCAGGCAACACGGGGAAAAGGGTCCTCCATAATGCATCTCAACACCCCCCTCTAGAGGAAAATCACAAGAACAACACCTGGTTTTAAAACAACATTTTCTCATTTTGGAGCCTCAGGCTCCTGGGGCAAAGGGGCAGAAAGCCTCCCTGCCCCATCAACATTTCACCCACAAACGTTTTCCCCTTTTTACCTCCGGGAGGATTTCACCGGGGGGTTCCCCCCCCTGACCCCCGGGTTTTGGGGCCACCCCCCATCTAGGAAATACCCCCGCAGCGCAGCAACATGGTTTTAGGCGCCACATAGGCGGAAAGTCCTCTGTTGCCCCGGTAGCACGGGGTTTCCCCAAAATCAGACATCACCACATATGAGGGGATGGGCCCTACGAATTTTTTTTTGGGGAAAAAGTCCCTTCATAGGGGGCCCCAAAATGGCCCCAAAATTCCACTTCCCTGAGTTCACCGGGGTGGATCACCCCCCATACTGCTGAAATGCCCACTTTTTCCCCCATCCGTTCAAAAGGTACTTTCCCTTTACCTTGAAAAAAAGTATATGCCTTTTATACACTTTCAACCGAACTTGCAAAATCGAGTTGACCGTATCCCCCCCTTTTCCGGGTTGATCAACAAGGTTTTATAAACTGCAGTAGTTGTAGTTTGACGAAAACTCGGGATCCCGTTTATCGCTATGCCTTAAAATCCCTAATATTTAAGTCATTAAAATGTGGGAGAACGTAGGGGGGCACCGGGGGGCAGCCTTTTGCTGGATGTAGACGGGACCATGTCAATAAAACCCTGTTGAAGACGTCCCCAAAATTTTCCCCCACAGTAGTTTAAGCAGTTAGGGCCCAAAGGGGAAAAAATGCACCAGGGGCAGACCCCCGTACAGACGTCCACCCCGACCGGGGAGGGGGGTAACTATCGAAGGGAAATTTTTGGGGGGGGAAGGGCAATTTTTTGGGGGGGGTTTTTGGGGCGGGGGGCAGGAAATGGGGGGGGGGGGAAAAATGGGTATTGAGCGGGGCTGCGGGGTGTCCTGTCGAGCCCCCGTTTGAGTTTTGGGGCCCCCTTTTTCGGGGGTGTCGAGGGTGTCCCCGGGGAAAGGGGGGACAGTGATTGGGCACCAGGGACATTGGGTATGTTGATGATACATCCATTTTGGGGGAAAATGGGAGGGGTTGAGAACAAAGGGGGATAGAATTTTTGGGGGCAGCTTCGGGAAAAGGGTTAATGGGGGTAAATCCTTTTTTTTGGGGGGGGGGTTTTATGGGGGGGAAATTTTGGGGGAATAGGGGGTGGGTCACAAATAGATTAAAAATTTTGGGGGTTTAAACCTTTTTCAAGAAATTTTGGGGGAAAAAGGGGAAATTTTAAAATTTTTTGGGTTTGGGGGAAGGGGGTTTTTTAGGATGGCGGGTTTGAGAGGGGGGTTTTTCATTATTGAACGGGGGGGTTTTTTAAAAGGATAGAAAATTTTTACATGTGACCGGGGATCCTCTCGGGGGGGAGGGAAATCGGCCCGAGGCCTTTTGGTTTTCATTCTTTTGGGGTTTTTTTAACAGGTTTAAAAAAGGGGGTGGTAAAACAAGGGGGGGTTGGGGCTTTTGGGGTTGGGAATTTTTGGGGGGGGGTTGGGATTTTTTTAAAACAGGGGAATTTGGGGGGGGGGGGTGGGGGAAAGGTAGATAGGATAATGGGGGGTTAAGGGGGCGGGGGAAAGCGAGAGGGGGGCGAATTGCAGCGAGGGCGGAGCCGGGGGGGTTAATGGGGGGGTAGGGTAGGGGGGAAAAAAGGGGGGGGGGATTTGGGGGGAAAACCCCTTCCCAAAGAATGGGCGAAAAGGGTTTTTTTAGGGGATTTTTTCCACCCGGGGGGGAGACCCGGGGGGTTTTTTTTTTTAAAGGCATTTTTCCTTTAAAGCCTTTTGTTTTAATGGGTTGGGGGGGGGTAGCTTTTTTCAGATGGGGGGGTGCCCCGATACACGAAGCCGGTATTTTGGGTCCCGGGAAGGGTTAGGAAAGTTTGGCCAAGTTCTTCGATGGGGGGAGGGGTGTTTTGACCTTTTCGGGGGGTTGGGGGTTTTTTGTGGGGGGGGACAAACCGACGTTTACGGCGGTCGTATCTTGTTTTAGATTTTTGAAGCGGGGGGAAAAGGGGGGGAGGTTTTTGGGGGGGGTACGGATAAGGGCTCTGGGTGGGCCGTTTTTTAAAAACAAGGTGGGAGAAACGTGTTTTGAGGGAGGGCTTTGTTTTTTCCCGGGGAAAGGGGGGCCCCTTTAAGAAAGGGTCTTTTTTTTTGGGGGGGTAGAGGATGAGGAATACTTAAGGGGGGGGGGGTTTCCCCGAAAGGGGGTTTGGGGGGTGGTGTTGGTAGGGTGTGGGGGTTGGGTGGGGGTTTGGGGGGGGTGAGGGGGGGTGGGAAAAAAAGGGTTGGGGGGAGTGGCATCTGGTTTTTTTTTTTGACCTTTTTTTTCAGGGGGGGGGGGGGGGGTTTTTTGACTTTTTGGGGGTTTTTAGTTTTTTTTTTACTTTTTCTTTGGGAGGGGTTTTGTTTTTCATGGTATGATTGGGGGATTCCCCCTTTTAGTTATGAGGTTAGGTGGTGGTT
>WNWK01052350.1:0-12204 GCA_009830355.1 Cherax destructor | reverse complement strand
GAACTCTGCTTGGAGACCACTGTGGTCGGATTGTGTTGAAAAGAGGGATTTTGAAGGATTTGAGGCTGGCCATGACCCTGACGACCCTGTGCCTGTTGTGGACTCTATTGTGGCATTGGAGGTGAGTGGTGAGGATGTGGAAGAGTTGGTGGAGGAGCACAGGGTAGACCTAACCACTGAAGAGCTGAGAGAGCTTCATCAGGAACAGCAACAGACGACATTTAAGGAAATTGATTCAGAGGAGGAGGCTGGACAGGTTGGGGTAGTAACTTCTTCAGAGATTAAGGAATTTTTTCCAAATGGGCTGATGTGCAGATATTTGTTGAAAAACACCACCCTGATCAAGCTGAAGCAAACCACATCTGCAACATGTTCAGTGACAGAATCTTGCCCCACATGAGAAAAATGTTGAAGAGTCGCCAGAAACAGAGGACTCTGGACAGTTATTTCTAGAGGCAGGGATCCAGTGACTCAAGCTGGTCCTAGTGGCATTAAAAGAAAAAGAAGGGAAGTAACCCCAGATAAGGACTTGTTACCTGAAGTCTTTATGGAGGGAGATTCCCCTTCCAAACACTAACACCCTCCCCCTGTCATCCTCCCTATCTTCCAGATGCCTGCAACTCTCTTCAATAAAGGTAAGTAAATGTTATTTATTAATCTGTTTTTTATTATTTAGTATTAGTAGTAGTATTTATAGTGTTAATAATGTTGTTTTGTGTATGTAGAACTATAATTGAAATGTATTTTTTGTGAATATTTTTGGGTGGAACGGATTAATTGTATTTACATTATTTCTTATGGGAAATAAGGTTTCGAATTACGAGCAATTCGTGTTAAGAGCTAACTCCTGGAACGGATTAAGATCGTTAATCGAGGGACAACTGTACATAACATAAAAGGTGATATGAAAAAGACCTGGAAAACCCTATCTGAAATTTCTAGGAAATAAAAAGATATCCAAAAACAAAACTATCAAATTAACAAAATCAGATGAACCCCTACTCTCACCAACTGAAACAGCAAACAGACTTAATGTTTTCTTCACTATAGGAAAGAATATAGCAAGTAAGATCCCAAGTTCAAACACCCGTCCATCAGACTATCTCACCGACACCTACCCGAATATACTATTCTTAGCTCCAACCAACCCAATAGAAGTCTCGCTCATCATCAACACCCTTAAAAACAAGGCAGGAGACATAAACAGCTTACCAACTTTTATGTACAAAAAAGCTTCTCAGGTACTGTCACCAATTATTGCAACACTCTTCAACAAATCCATTGAATCCTCCACCTTCCCATCAATTCTCAAAGTAGCGAGGGTCACCCCGATCCACAAAGGAAGTGATCAAGCAGACTTAAATACAGTGGACCCCCGGTTTTCGTAATTTATTTGTTCCAGAATGCTGTTCAAGTGCCATTACCAAACAAATTTATTCCCATAAGGAATAATGTAAATTAGACTAGTCCTTTTAGACCCCAAAAATACACTTACAAAAGCACTTACAAAAATACACTTACATAATTGTTCGAGTTTGGAGCATAACGAACACCGGGGGTCCACTGTAATTATAGACCAATATCTAACTTACTTCTGCTCTCTAAAATCTTTGAAAAGTTAATTCATAGGCAGATCTATTCCTACCTCGTCTCACACAACGTACTCAACCCCTGTCAGTTTGGATTCAGAACTAACAAAAGCACAAATGATGCTATTATACACATGCTAGAGCTAATATACACCGCTCTTGAGAAGAAAGAAGTCCCACTGGGAATCTTCATTGATTTACGTAAAGCTTTTGATACAGTCGACCATGATTTACTACTCACAAAATTAGCACACTATGGTATAAGAGGGCACTCACTCAACTACCTAAAGTCATACCTTTAGTAACAGAAGCCAATACGTGTACACAAATGGAGCTAACTCTTCCACACAACAAATTACAGTTGGTGTCCCACAAGGAAGTGTCCTATGACCACTCCTCTTCCTCATTTACATCAATGACCTACCGAATGCATCACAACTACTCAAACCCATAATATTTGCAGATGACACTACATATGTCTTCTCTCACCCAAACCCAGTCATACTGGCCAACACTGTTAATACTGAATTACAGAAAATATCTATCTGGATGACGACTAATAAGCTTACTCTCAATACTGACAAAACCTATTTTATTCAGTTTGGAAACAGAGCCACAAATGTTCCACTTAACATAACGCTTAATGGATCACCCATCACAAGACTCACAGAGGGAAAATTCCTAGGAATCCACCTTGACAGTAGCCTCAAATTCCAAACACACATACAGCAAATTTCCAAGAAAATCTCAAAGACAGTAGGCATACTATCAAAGATACGCTACTATGTGCCTCAATCAGCTCTTCTTGCACTGTATCATTCACTCATCTACCCTTATCTCAGCTATGGAATTTGTGCATGAGGATCAACAACATTAAATCACCTTAGACCACTCATAACCAAGGAAAAGGCTGCAGTCAGAATGATAACAAATTCCCACTCTAGACAGCATACTCCACCAATATTCAAAAGTCTAAAACTACTCACCGTAAAGAACATTCACACTTATTCTTGTGCCTACTACATACATAGAACTCTACACTCAAATATAAACCCTCCACTCAAAATTCTCCTCACCAACTTTAACAGGACACAGATCACTTTTTGATATACCCCGTGTCCATATCATCCTGTGTAAAAATTCTATGCACATAATGGGCCCTAAAATCTGGAATTAATTACCAGTAAATACTAAAATAACCAGGTCTGAACATCAATTTAAGACTCTTCTCAAAAACCACCTACTCACCCTAAACTAAATACAGTGGACCCCTGAGTTTCGGTCATAATTCGTTCCAGAAGGCTGCTCAAGTGCCATTACCGAACGAATTTGCTCCCTTAAGGAATAATGTAAAGTAGGTTAGTCCATTTCAGACCCCCAAAAATAAACTTACAAAAGCACTTACAATAATACGCTTACATAATTGTTCGAGTTTTGAGGTGACAGAAACTCGGGGGTCCACTGTACTCATACTGTAAACTACTTTCAACAACACTCAGCGATATTTTCCCATAATATAATTTCAATATTTACTATTGATATAACCATCCTACAAAACTCTTTGTCACAATGTAATATCCTCAGATTGTAATTTGAGTAAACTTATTATCTGCTATAAACATAAGCTAATGTTTAACTATAACAAACTTAATCAATTTCTCTAGTATTAAGTAGTCTATACGCCATTAGATTTAGTCTGCCCATAATGCCATGGCATGATAGTGGCTCTCTTTGCACTTCAATTCATAATTGTAATTACAAAATCTCGATGTAAACTTGCAATGAAATAAAAATACAGTGGTCCCCCGAGTTTCGTACACCCCGGAAATCGTACAATTATGTAAGTATAATATTGTAAGTGCTTGTGGAAGTGTATTTTTGGGGGTCTGAAATAGACTAACCTACGTGACATTTTTCCTTAAGGGAGTAAATTCGTTCGGTAATGGCGCTTGAGCAGGCTTCTGGAGTGAAATTTTTACGAAACTCGGGGGACCACTGTATTATTATTACAGTGGTCCCTCGACTTTCGGTTGGTCCAACTATCGGTGATTTCGAGTTTCGATGGCTTTTTTCGGTCAATGTTTCCCTCGCCAACCGATCATTCCCTCGACTATCGGTCCGTACCAGACCTGTCCGCCTGCCCACGCTTGCGCGCCTCGCCGCGCAGGACGCCAGTCTAGCTTTGTTTACCATTGAGAGAACATTACCCAGTGCGCTCTTTCAAACATTTCACAATAAATTTATTGTGTTTATTGCTGGTTTAGTGATTGTCACTGTGAAATAAGTCACCATGGGTCCAAAGAAGCTTCCTAGTGGCACCCCTGTGGTAAAGAAAGTGAGGAACACCATCGAAGTGAAGAAGGAAATTGTAGAAAAATATGAGAGTGGCGTATGTGAGAGTGAGCTTGCCAGGATGTACAACAAAAATCAATCTACTATCACCTCTATCCTGGCAAAGAGAAAAGAAATCAAGGAAGCTAATGTTGCAAAAGGTGTTGACATGTTTGCCAAAAATAGATCGAAAACAGTGGATGAGGTTGACAAGTTGTTGGGGGTGTGGATCAATGAAAAACAGATAGCGGGTGATAGTATTTCCACGGCGATAATTTGTGAAAAGGCAAGGCAGTTGCACGCAGATCTTGTCAAGACAATGCCTGAAACCAGTGGTGATGTGAGTGATTTTAAAGCCAGCAAAGGCTGGTTTGAGAGATTTAAGAAATGTAGTGGCATACAGTGTTAATAATAATAATAATAATAATAATAATACAGTGGAACCCCGGCTTACGATGTTATCATCTTACGTTATTTTCGGTAACCGATATTTATAACGTAAGAAATTTGTTTGTGACTTACGATGTTTGCTTCGTTTACCGACATTCGTACCGGACCTGTCCGCTTGGCGCCCAGCTGAGCGCGCACTCCAGGGAGCGTCAGTGCTATTGTTTACAAGCGGAGCGACCACCCACCCACACCCACGCATTCATACCAGTATATTGTCATTATTCCACTGCTGTTTTAGTGCTTGCAACTGCTAAATAAGCTACCATGGGTCCAAGGAAAGATCCTAGTGCTAAGCCTGTGGCAAAGAGGAACAGAAATATATGTACGATAGAAGTGAAGAAGGAGATAATAGAAAAATATGAAAGTGGAGTGCGTATCAGTGAGCTAGCCAGGCTGTATGGTAAACCCTATTCTACCATCGCTACCATTGTGGATAAGAAATATTCAAGTAAAATCAAGGAAGCTGTTGTTGCAAAAGGTGCATCTGTGATCACAAAACAGAGACCACAAGTGCTGGAAAATGTGGAAAGGTTGTTGTTGGTGTGGATCAACGAGAAACAGTTAGCAGGAGATACTGTTTCGGAGGGAATAATATGTGAAAAAGCAAGGCAGTTGCATGATGATCTCCTTAAGAAAATGCCTGCAACGAGTGCTGAAGTGAGCGAATTTAAAGCCAGCAGAGGCTGGTTTTACAAATTTAAGAATCGAAGTGGCATACATAGTGTTGTGAGGCATGGTGAGGGAGCCAGTTGTGACAAAAGTGCGGCTGAAAAATATGTTCCTGAATTCCAGGAGTACCTAGAGGCTGAACAATTCCTCCCCAACAAGTGTTTAATTGTGATGAAACAGGCCTGTTTTGGAAGAAAATGCCCAACAGGACCTACATTACTCAGGAGGAAAAGGCACAGCCAGGACATAAGCCTATGAAAGACAGGCTAACTTTGATGCTGTGTGCCAATGCCAGTGGTGATTGCAAAGTGAAGCCTTTACTGGTGTATCTTTTGAAAATCCCGAGTGTTTGGCAGATGCGGTGTCAGCAAGTCTAACTTGTGTGTGATGTGGAAGTCTAACAAAAAGGCTTGGGTCACAAAGGACATTTTCTTAGATTGGTTCAATGAAGTGTTTGGCCCCAGTGTGAAGAAATATCTATTGGACAATAATTTGCCACTTAAGTGCCTCCTGATAATGGACAATGCTCCTTGTCATCCTCCAAACTTGGTAGAGAAAATTGTGGAGGAGTTTAAATTCATCAAAGTGAAGTTCTTGCCCCCTAATACCACTCCTCTCCTCCAGCCCATGGACCAGCAGGTCATTTCCAACTTTAAAAAACTCTATACCAAAGCAATGTTTCAAAAGTGCTTTGATGTGACCACAGACATGAACATAACCTTAAGAGAATTTTGGAAAAAACATTTCCATATGCTGCATTGTGTACACCTTATAGGTAAGGCTTGGGAGGGAGTGACTACCAGGACTTTGAACTCTGCCTGGAGAAAATTGTGGCCAGACTGTGTCCTAGAGAGGGATTTTGAAGGTTTTGGGGCTGAGCCTCAGAACCCTGAGCCTGAGCCTGAGCCTGTTTTGGAAGAAATTGTGGAATTGGGCAAGTCTTTGGGGTTAGAGGTGAGTGGTGACGATGTGGAACAGTTGGTGGAGGAGCACAAGGAAGAGCTAACCACTGAAGATCTGCAAGAGCTTCACAGCAACTGGAACAAGAGAGCAGAGGTCAGGACAATGGTTCAGAGGAGGAGGTGGAGGTGGAACAAAAATGGAAGAATGTGCCTTCTTCAAGGATTAGGGAGATCTGTGCCAAATGGAGTGATGTGCAAGCATTTATGGATGAATATCACCCTAACCATGCTGTTGCAGGCCGTGCTGGCAACCTGTACAATGACACAGTGGTGTGTCATTTCAGGGATGTGTTAAAGAATCGCCAGACACAGATCTCCTGGACAAATTTGTTGTTAGAAAGAGGTCTAGTGACTCTCAAGCTGGTCCTAGTGGCATTCAAAGAAAAGGGAAGTAACCCCAGAAAAGAACTTACCACCTGCAGTGTTAATGGAAGGATTCCCCTTCAAACACTAGCATACTACTCCACCTTCTCCCCTCCTCCCGTCCTCCACACATCAACAACTCTTCAATAAATGTAAGTGACATGTTATTGTAAAATATTTGCATGTATTTATGTATTCTTTATTCAATTATGTATTATTTAATGTCCAAAAGTTCTAAAAAATATTTTATTTAACTACTTTTGGAAGTCTTGGACGGATTAAATTTATTTCCATTATTTCTTATGGGGAAAATTGATTCGTTTTACGATTGTTTCGCTTTAAAATATGCCCTCTCTGACGGATTAATATCGTAAGTCGGGGTACCACTGTAATACTAATACAGTGGTCCCTCAACTAACGAACTTAATCCGTTCCAGGAGCTAGTTCTTAACATGAAAAGTTCGTAATTTGAAACCTTATTTCCCATAAGAAATAATGTACTGTAAGTACAATTAATCCGTTCCACCCAAAAATATTCACATACTAAATAATAAAAAACAGATTAATAAATAACATTTACTTACCTTTAGTAAAGTAAAGTAAATTTTATTTCTTTGCAAGTATACATAGATATTAGTAGTTACAATCATAAAACTGAAATGCAAGGAGAGCCACTGGCATGCCATGGCATTAGGGGCAGCTTAATCTAATGACTTATAGACTATGTACATAATACTAGAGAAATTGATTCAGTTTATTCTAGTTATATATTTTATTTCAAATTACAATATGATGATATTATACTGTTAAAATGACAATATGATGATATTAAATTGTAACAAGTGTTTAGGAGGATGGTAATATAAAATTGAGATTATCTTAAGGAAAATAACATTGAGCATTTTTGAAAGTAGTTTACAGTATGAGTATTTAGTAGGTGATTTTTGAGAAGAGTCTTCAATTGATTTTCAGACAAGGTTAACTTAATATTTACTGGTAATGAATTCCAGATTCTGGGGCCCTTTATGTGCATAGAATTTTTACATTGGTTGGTATGGACTTGAGGTATGTCAAAAAGTGATCTGTGTCTTGTGTTGTGGTCGTGGGACCTATTAAAGTTGTTGAGGAGAATTTTGAGCGTAGGGTTGATATTAGCATGTAGAGTTTTATGTATGTAATAGGCACATGAAAAGGTATGAATGTTTTCTACGGTGAGTAGTTTTAGAGTTTTGAATATTGGTGGAGTATGCTGTCTAGAGTGGGAATTTGTTATCATCCTGACTGCAGCCTTTTGCTGGGTTATGAGTGGTCTAAGGTGATTTAATGTTGTTGAGCCCCATGCACAGATTCCATAGGTGAGATAAGGGTAGATAAGTGAATGATATAGTGCAAGGAGAGCTGATTGTGGCACATAATAGCGTATCTTTGATAATATGCCTACTGTCTTTGAGATTTTCTTGGAAATTTGTTGTATGTGTGTTTGGAATTTAAGACTACTGTCAAGGTGGATTCCTAAGAATTTTCCCTCTGTGAGTCTTGTGATGGGTGAACCATTGAGCATTATGTTAAGTGGAACATTTGTGGCTTTGTTTCCAAACTGAATGAAGTAGGTCTTGTCAGTATTGAGAGTAAGCTTGTTTGTCATCATCCATGTTGATATTTTCTGTAATTCGGCATTAACAGTGTTGGCCAGTATGACTGGATTTGGGTGAGAGAAGACATATGTTGTGTCATCTGCAAATAATATGGGTTTGAGTAGTTGTGATGCATTCGGTAGGTCATTTATGTAAATGAGGAACAGGAGTGGCCCCAGGACACTTCCTTGAGGGACTCCGACTGTAATTTGTTGTGTGGAAGAGTTCGCTCCATTTGTGTACACGTATTGGCTTCTGTTGCTAAGGTATGACTTTAGGTAGTTGAGTGGGTGCCCCCTTATACCATAGTGTGCTAATTTTGTGAGCAGTAAATCATGGTCGACTGTATTGAAGAGAGTTGCAGGCATCTGGAAGATAGGGAGGATGACAGGGGCAGGGTGTTAGTGGTTGGAAGGGGAATCCCCCTCCAAAATGACTTTAGGTAACAAGTCCATATCTGGGGTTACTTCCTTTCTTTTTCTTTTAATGCCACTAGGACCAGCTTGAGAGTCACTGGATCCCTGCCTCGTGAAATAACTGTCCACAGTCCTCTGTTTCTGGCGACTCTTTAATATTTTCTTG
Organism: Cherax destructor; assembly: GCA_009830355.1. Classification (NCBI taxonomy): domain Eukaryota; kingdom Metazoa; phylum Arthropoda; class Malacostraca; order Decapoda; family Parastacidae; genus Cherax; species Cherax destructor. The sequence continues at coordinate 3,624 of WNWK01052350.1, read as the reverse complement.
AAGTGCAACATGGCTCTGTCACTGAAGTGGTTGCACAGATGGCTCATTTCAGCTTGCTCAGGGTGTATGCCACTACGTTTCTTAAACCTCTCAAACCAGCCTCTGCTGGTTTTAAAATCACTCTCCTCACCACTGGTTCCAGGCATTGTCTTGACAAGATCTGCGTGCAACTTCCTTGCCTTTTCACAAATTATTGCCGTGGAAATACTATCACCTGCTAATTGTTTATTGTTTATCCACACCATCAACAACTTCTCAACCTCATCCACTGTTTTCGATCTCTTTTTCGTTAACATATCAACCCCTTTTGCAACATTAGCTTCCTTGATCTCATTTCTCTTTGCCAGGATAGTGCCGATACTAGATTTGTTTTTGTTGTACATCCTGGCAAGCTCACTCACACGTACGCCACTCTCATATTATTCACAAATCTCTTTCTTCAGTTCGATGGTGGTCCTCACTCTCTTTACCACAGGGGTGCCACTAGGAAGCTTGTTTGGACCCATGGTGACTTATTTCACAGTGACAATCACTTAACCAACAATAAACACAACAAAAGTATTGTGAATGTTTGAAAGAGCGCGCTGGGTAATGTTCTCTCAAGTGTAAACAACGCTTGACTGGCGTCTGCCTCACCGCACAAGCGCGGGGCAGGCAAACAGGTCTGGTACGGCTCGCTTCACGAGTAAATGTTCGCTACGTGAGAAAAATATTTTGCAAAAAAAGCGCTTGTTACACGATTTGTTTGCTATATGGAGCGTTCATTAGGAGGGGGTCCACTGTAATAGATTATTGGGACATGATACAAAGATTTAAAATTGGTTTATGAGATTACAAGAGGTGTACATGCCAAAAGCCCCTAATATGCAGAGCATTGTGGGCAGACTTAAAAATTAACTTAAAACTAAATGGTAAGAATTATAGTACACAGTTTACAATATAAGTATAGTTGAGTATTTAAGCTATGAAATTTGAACATGACATTTTTGAAACATAATCGTTTTATAATTTGGATCATTTACAGTTTTATATGTCTACATAATAAAATTATTAAATCAGATTAAACAAATTAAATAAAAAATTTGTGTTGCAATAACAGTTTATATGGTCATTAGATGAGTTACAAGGAGCACAAGGGTACATGAGAATGGATTTCTTTATATTAGGATGTATTAATTATAACAGGTTTATACATTATGAGATATAACAGGTTTATACATTATGAGGTATAAGTTTCAACATTTGTACTAGATTATGTTTGATAAATTATTTTTCTTTGAGCAATTATGTAAGGGGTTTTGAGGCTAGGGGAGTAATACAGTGAATAATGTTATTTTGAGGCAGTGTAAAGCTATTTAATAACTTTGTAGGTAATGTAAAGTAGTGGGTATTTAGTTTTGGGCAAGTAGGTGGTTTTTTAGCAGAGTTTTGAATTGATATACAGATCGGGTTTCTTTGGTAATCATAGGTAATGAATTCCAAATTTTTGGTCCTTTAACCCTTTGACTGTCAGAGACCCCTTTCTGAAACTGTCATTTCATGTCGCAAAATATTCGAAAAAAAAAAAAAAATTCTTATCAAAATGTTAAGATTATTTTTTTGATTGTTTAAATCCCACCAAAAAATTTTTGTGATCAGTACTTACCGAGATATAGAGGCGTAAAGTTGGCAAAAAATGAGCCGCGTATGGCAACAGCGGCGAATGCCGCTCACTCGGTAAACTTTGGTTTACTTCCTTTCATAGGTTTCTTGTTTTTTTCAATATTTTATTTTTTTACGTAACTTATGTGGCCTGTGAGACCAAAGTAAGGTGCAATGTATATACGTACAGTGAACCCCCGGTTAACAGCCTGCTCCAAACACTAACAATTATGTAAGTGTATTTTTGTAAGTGCTTTTGTAAGTGTATGTTTCGGGGTCCAAAAAGACTAATCTAATTTACATTATTCCTTATGTTAATAAATTCGTTCGGTAACGGCACTTGAACAGCATTCTGGAACGAATTATAGCCGTTAACCGGGGGTCCACTGTATATACACTTGTTGTATGCAACACAATAATCGCACAAACATTAGTATCATTATATTGTTTACAAAACTTGTTTACACCAACCAACAATAAAAAAAATTGTTTATTACTATTGTTCTATAATATATATACACATATATAATGACTGGACACTTTCCGTCAACTGCAATTAGCACTTCAAAGCTCCAAGATATATGTATGTATGTATATACAGTGGTACTCTCAAAGATTTACCGATGGTCCAAAATCTGTCCTTTTATTAAAGTTTATTTTTAAAGTGTTTTATAAGTATTATATTTTGGGGTGTAAAAAAGGACTAGTCTTTATATTTTTAGACTAACATTATTCCTTATGGGGATAAATTCGTTTGGTAATGGCACTTGAACAGCATTCTCGAACGAAAAAATATCGTAACTCGAGGTACCACTGTATATATATATATATATATGTATATATGTATGTATGTGTGTGTGTGTGTGTGTACTCACCTAATTGTGGTTGCAGGGGTCGAGACTTGGCTCCTGGCCCCGCCTCTGCACTGTCCGCTACTGGGTCTCTGCTCTCCCTGCTCCATGAGCTTTATCATACCTTGTCTTAAAACTATGTATGGTTCCCGCCTCCACTATATCGTTCGCTAGACTATTCCACTTCCTAACTACTCTATGGCTGAAGAATTACTTCCTAACATCCCTTTGACTCATCTGAGTCTTCAGCTTCCAGTTGTGTCCCCTTGTTTCTGTGTTCCCTCTCTGGAACATCCTGTCACTATCTACCTTGTCGATTCCCCGCAGTATTTTGTATGTCGTTATCATGTCTCCTCGAACCCTTCTGTCCTCCAGTGTTGTTAGAGAGAGAGAGAGAGAGAGAGAGAGAGAGAGAGAGAGGAGTGGGGAGTGAGTGAGAGTGAGAGAGGAGATGAGAGTGAGTGAGAGTGAGAGTGAGTGGAGAGTGGAGTGAGTAGGTGAGGGAGTGAGTGAGGTGAGTGAGTGGGTGAGTGAGGTGAGTGAGTGAGGGGAGTGAGTGAGTGAGTGAGTGAGTGAGGTGAGGGTGAGTGAGTGAGGTGAGGTGGGAGGTGAGTGAGGTGAGTGAGTGAGTGAGAGTGAGTGAGAGTGAGTGAGGAGTGAGTGAGAGTGAGTGAGGTGAGTGAGAGTGAGTGAGTGAGTGAGGTGAGTGGAGTGAGTGAGTGAGTGAGTGAGTGAGTGAGTGAGTGAGTGAGAGTGAGTGAGTAGTGGTGAGTAGTAGAGTAGTGTGAGTTGTTAGTTCCATTTGTTCTAGGCACATGTCGATTAGACACTAGTCCTGTTGTATGTATGTGTGTGTGTGTGTGTGTAACGAAACACTTGAAATGTTTCGGCCCCGCTGGGAATTGAACCCGGGCCCTCCGTGCGTGAAGCAAGAGCGCTAGCCACCATGCCATCGGGCGTGCGTGTGTGTGTGTGTGTGTGTGTGTGTGTGTACTCACCTATATGTGGTTGAAGGGTCGAGTCATAGCTCCTGGCCCCGCCTCTTCACTGGTCGATACTAATTCACTCTCTCACTGCTCCATAAGCTTTATCATACCTCTTCTTAAAGCTATGTATGGAACTTGCTTCCACT
>WNWK01052349.1:0-12205 GCA_009830355.1 Cherax destructor | reverse complement strand
AGATATGTTGATGATTTTTTGTTCCACTCATCAACTACCCTATTTCCAAATCAAATTTTTACCCTTTTCTAAATCTAAACTTATCTAACTTAATCCATTTTTTGGGGGTTCCCCGGGAGAGAAATTCAAGACCTTATTTATACCCCCTTTTGTTAAATTTCCATTTTCCCACTTGTATACCCTGATCATGTCTCCTCTTTCTACGCCTTACAAGGAATGAAATTTGGGGGTTTCAATCTTCTTCGTAAGGAAGATTTCAAATTTATGTATTAATTTAATCATTTTTACGCTGAATGTTTTCTAACGAATTTATGTCCATTCTGTAATATAAACCAAACTGAGTTTGGTAATCTGGGTGGGGCCCTTTAATAATGATGTATAAAGCTGAAATAACCCTGACTTCTGTTGCTAACACTTTTTGATATAAATAGAACGCTCACCTTGACATATAAGACAAGGGGAAAATTTTGTTGTCAATTTTTAAAAATTTACCTAAAACCTAAAAAAAAATATATTTCATTGTGTTTGTTTATTATTAAATTTTTTAACGTATCTAAAATATATTTAGTTGGGGGCAAATTAAATTGCGTTTTTGTTGTAATAAAGGTTAGGTAGGTTTTCAAATTTCTTGGATAAAATTAATATTCTTACATTAACAAAAATTTAAAAAAATATCCCTTTTAAAAACGAATAAGAGAAAATTTTTAGAAAGGACTTGATTTTAGATGATTTCCCTTAATTATATATATATATTTATATATATATAAATATCGTTATATATATATATATATTTATATATATATATATATTTTTTAAATATATATAATATATATATATATATATATATATATATATATATATATATATATATATATATATATATATATATATATATATATATATATATATATATATGCAAAAAGATCACAGTTTACAGGTGAACAAAATATGAAGAAAACCACTATGAAAAATAGAAGAATTAAGCTTTCAGACTACTCACATTATCATGATAATGATGATAATGAGTAGTCACGAAAGCGCTTGAAATTTTCTATTTTTTCATAGTGGTTTTCTATATATATATATATATATATATATATGTCGTGCCGATTAGGTAAAATCAATAATTAGCAAGAACTCATCTAAAATTAAGTCCTTTCTAAAATTTTTCATACATTTAAAGATATATTTTTTTTCATTTATGTTAATGTAAGAATTTATACTTTGTACTCAAGAGAAACTTTGAAAACCTACCTAACCTTATTACAACAAGCGCAATTTAATTTAGCTAACCCAACTAAATATATTTTAGATACGTTAACATTAATTTAATAATAAACAAACACAATGAAATATATTTTTCGTTAGGTTCGAATGATTTTATGAAATTATTGCATACACAAATTTTCACTTGTCTTATATGGCAAGGTGAGCGTTGCTATTTAAGCCAAAATCACAAGTTTTACCTAATGGTAATGACATATATATATTGTATATATATATATATATATATATATATATATATATATATATATATATATATATATATATATATATATATATATATATATAAGATGGGTCACCTCTGGTACAAATTGTGGGACCCATAGCCCGGAGAAGTGGATAAAAAGGCTTCAAGGAAGAATATTTGGATTTCTTCCTTATGCCATTTGAATATTCCACTTCCACCACCCCATCTTTTATACCAATAAGTATATTTTATTACATAATATGGTAAAAAGATTTGAGAGATACATTGTTGATATAAAGATGGCATATACAGTACACGAGGTGAGAGATACATGTCTAGTACATATTGTTACATGTTTGTCACTGATTATAATGGAAAATCTCATCCAGCTCCTCCGAGCTGGGCGCGGCCCAGAATACAGCATGCATTACCCTCTGAACAGCAGCGCTGAGTCGCTGGAACAGAAAACTAGCTGCCCTGGGATCCCTAGTTACCCTGTTGAGTCTTTTGCCCAGCTCCTGAGGAACTTAGATGCACTCTTCCCATGGAGCCAAGGGTCCTTGAGCCTATGGGAACAAACATATAATGATGGGAACTTCTCCATATTTTCTCGACTTTTGGGTCTCCCTGAAGGGCAGCTGCCACTCCTTCCTCCCTGGTGTATTAGAGATAGGTATCAGCCAAGGTAGATGCACATGTGTAGTCCCACACCACCTGCTTGCCGTCTGTCCAGGCTTGAAGGGTGATACCATCTGGGCGCTTTTGGCCGCCATCAGATCTGCATGGTTGGGGTGGTTCCCTTACTGCTGGGCATCCGGCTTGTTGTGAGGCTCCTCTTTATAATGTTATTAACCTCTTCATGTCTTGCAATCTTTCCCCCGGATTTACGACACAAGACCATGGTACCCGAATCGGTCTGCTGCTTCACTGCCAAAATACACCCGTGTTCGGCGAGAATAGGGCGGCAAGTCGAAGGGCAACACCAATGCGGATGGTCTGTGGTCGAGGCGGTGCCAAAGCTGGAGTTGGGAACAGCCAAAAGAAAATCCCCTGCATGAGGAGCTCACTGCAAGGAGGCGGCCTTTTATCCTTCCCTGACACACTCTGAAGCATTGCTGAGGCTATATTTCTACTATTGGGCCATCCCAGTGCGACTGTTTGTAGTTGCTGGGGAGCAGGCCTGGTTTCAGAGCCTGTTAGGGGTTTTCCCAGATCCTGTCCTTCAACGAACTTTTGGTCATGGATTCCAATCCGGTCCCAAGATGTTCAGGGAGAATTGCTGCACAAGCCCTCTGGATGCAATGCATGAAGACAGGAAAGCAGGTAGAGCAACCTGAGATGACATGGACACCAATGCCTGCAGTCTGACTGGGAGGTAGCTTGGTCCCACTGCCCATCTTCTAGAGTAAGGTTAATACTTTAGTAAAGATCTGCCTCAGGATACTGTCTGATGAAGGAGACATCTTAGGAAATATGTTAACCTGGGCAGACTCAAGCATTTTGTGAGAAGGTACAAGGCATCATGGGTGTCAAGATTGCCCATTCGTTGTTCCATTCTCCCATTCTTCCAGTTTCTTCCTGAGAATTATGTCAATGGCCTCGCTTCCCAGAGGTGCTCCAAGCAAGACACTATTAGTAGGGGCAATGACTGTTGCTCCTGGTAGTTTTGATAACACTGCATCTATCACTTGTTGATCGACTGATATGATTTCACATTTGATGGATTCAGGATGAGACCCATTTCCTGTCCCCGTGTCATCACCTGTGTAAGATCATCTACAAGGGACTCCTTTGTACCTGCTTTGTGTGCCATCATCCAGAACCAGATGTTTAGCTCACTGGTCAGTCTTACTGTGATTTCCTAACTGCTATACAGAAGAGAAATGGTGCAGAGGGTCCCCTGCTGGACACCCTCTCAACACAACACACACAATACACACAACATTATTTGTTTCCCATGTACGTCATGAAAAATGTGGGTATGTGCACTGTTGAACACCAGTGTTTTCCCCTCACACCTACACACAGCGCCTCTTCCTCTCCCCTGTGGCGTGGGGAGGCACTGGTCACCCTCGTTAACATTAACCACATTGTTTTTCCATAACATATGTCTCTAATTATTCCATGCATCGACACGTAATCATTTCTAGGTTAACTGAAGCATGGCGCATGGTGCTGGAGGTTGATGTTTTTATGAGAGATTTCCGAGGTTTGTATATACGATAATCTTGGCCGCACACAGTGTAGGCCTTATTCTCCCACCCACACTGGCCATCTTCCACACTACCACCACTCACCAACCTTCACAAACTGCACATCATTTCCACTATTTGCGTTGAAACGATGCACTGTAATGTTTTCACTGCACTGGAATCTTCCCAAAGTATTCACACTGAGTCCTGTTCAGTCCTATATGTCGTGCGTAATAGGAAAATTGGTCAATTAGCAAGAACTCATCTAAATTAAGTCTTTTCTAAAATTTTCTTATACGTTTAAATATATATATTTTTATTTATGTTAATGTAAAAATTTATAATTTTGTACCAAAAGAAACTTAGAAAACTTACCTAACCTTATTATAACAAGCGCAATTTAATTTAGCCTAACCCAACTAAATATATTTTAGATACGTTTGCAATAATTTAATAATAAACAAACACAATGAAATATATTTTTATCGGTGGGTTCAGAATGATTTTTGCGAAATTATTGCATACACAAATTTAAAGGGACGAGAAAGGGGGTCCATTTAAAGGGAAGACTTCTATAAGTTAAACAGTGGAAATGGGGCTCATTGAAATAACTCATTTAAAGAGGGAGGCATCTATAATTACAAGGAAGATGGCCACAGGATTCTGAGGCAAACTCTGGTTCAACCTTCAGAAAATGCAAGAAAAAATAGGAGCTAATTCCTCGGTGTGACACAACACTGATGAATTTTAGACAGTCTAATAAAAAAATAATAATAATAATAATAATAATAATAATAATAATAATAATAATATCTTTATTTATTACAAGTACATGTACAAGGAATACAGGCCTAGCTGAAATCTATGACATACTACTATATATAAAGCCCCTTGTTATGCTGAGCATTTCGGGCAAATTAGGTTAGTGTCCCAGGATGCGACCAACACCAGTCGACTAACACCCAGGTACCCATTTTACTGATGGATGAAGCCACATCGACACCATGACCAGCCCTTCTAGGGCAGGGTAGGTGCCACAGCTAGAGTTTGCTACCATTTGCAGCTCGCAAGACTGCCCTACCCTTCAGCCTCCCTGGGGCGGGGAAGATGGCAGACCAGAGTGGCCTAGCTTCTCCCTACGAGCCCCGTGCTGGTGGGGAATGTGGCTAGGCCTGGGGGCAGTTGGTCCCAACGATGAGGGGGTACTTGTACCTCCTTCCATGGGAGACATAGGTCTCAGATACTCCCACGACAGGGAGCCGGAGCATGGTCGCCATCTGGAATAGACCCGGGCCGGGAGAATTCCCGGCGAATCAACACCTCCTCCTCCTCCTCCTGATGGATGAACATAGACAACAGGTGTAAAGAAACACGCCCAATGTTTCTACCCTGGCTGGGAATCGAACCCAGACCCTCGCAGTGTGAAGCGAGAGCTTTAGTCACCAGGCATTCGTATAAAAGCCTAAGAGTCTAAGACAGTCTAATGTATTCGTATAAGAGCCCAATGTTTGACTGTGTACTATTACAAGCTTTAATGTGGTTGAAAATAGCGTTCGACTCCTGTGTTATATGTATCGAATAATGGTGTTGTGATATCCTCTTAAGGTTTTTCAGTCTGTCCCAAACAGGAGAGACTGTAACCGTTGCAGCCAATTCTGTGGACACCTCCAACACTCTGTTGGGTTGAATTCTTTATCAGAATCCTTCTAATAGTCAGTGAATTTTTATAAACTACTTGTATATTAATTTTTTAAGGGCATTCGGCAGGATAGATAAATTCTCATTGTATGGGAGGACCAGCACATTCTTGGTCTGAGGTGTTATCCTAGACTCTGTTCTATAATAAGTTTTCTTAGCTACCAGCAAGGCAGATTCCACGAACTCCTTAGGATACGGCAGTTTCATGCCAATGTCAAATATTTTCCTAATTTCTTCATCTAGAAACTCCGGACTGCATGCTCTATAGGCTCTCAGAAACATAGTAAGAAATACACTCCCTTTAACTCTCGTCTCATGGTTGGAATAGTAGTGTATGTATGAGCACACATTGGTGGCCTTCCTACATACTGCAAACTTAAACTTTCTATCAACCCGGTGTATCAACATATTTTAGAATGGAAGTCTACAGTCCACCTCTTTCTCCACGGTGAATTTAATAGACGGGACTAAAGTGTTAAGTCTTGGTAAAAGTGCATCAAGGTTCATATCATTTGGCCAAAGACACAAGATGTTATTCACATATCTGAACCATTTAGCTCTACATGGAAGTGCAAAAGTTTGCAACACGTCTAGTCACGGAGCTAAGGGGTGGCCACGGAGCTAAGGGGTGGTTACGGAGCTAAGGGGTGGTCACGGAGCTAAGGGGTGGCCACGGAGCTAAGGGTGGTTACGGAGCTAGGGGTGGTTACGGAGCTAGGGGTGGCCACGAGCTAAGGGGTGGTCACGGAGCTAAGGGGGTGGTCACGGAGCTAAGGGGTGGCCACGGAGCTAAGGGGTGGTCACGGAACTAAGGGGTGGTCACGGAGCTAAGGGGTGGCCACGGAGCTAAGGGGTGGTCATGGAGCTAAGGGGTAGTCACGGAGCTAAGGGGTGGTCACGGAGCTAAGGGGTGTATCTTATGAGGAGAGGTTAAGGGAACTCAACCTAATGACACGAGAGGATAGGAGGGATAGGGAGGACATGATAACGACGTATAAATTTAATACCTAGAGGAATTGAGAAGGTGGACATGACTAGAATGTTTCAAAGATTGGACACAGGAAGAAGTGGCCACAACTGGAAGTTGAAAACTCAGATGAGCCACAGGAATGTTAGGAAGTATTTATTTAGCCTTAGAGTTGTGAGGAAGTGGAATAATCTGGAAAGTGAAGTAGTCGAGGCAAGATCCATAAGGCTCTTCGAACTGGGAGAGAGTGACTAGCAAAAAAGCACGGCCAGGAGCTGTGACTGGACCCCTGCAACCACATGTAGGTGAGTACAAATGCGGTGAATGCATTTACACTTCTGAAACGTCTTGTTCTCAAACTCCACACGCAACACTGAACCAAAACAAGGGTTATAACGCGATTTAGTACCGTAAGAAACACCTGGAGCTGAACATGAAATCATCAAACATGCAACACCCTGAGAGTAACACATTTGATTTCAGTGCCACTACCACGTGATCATAACAAACCTTTGTATGCTTCTCCCTGACGACAAAACAAATTCTTTGAGTGAAATTCCCATGAAAAAGTATACAATTTCAAATCCGATAATATGGAACTGGAATGTCCGTCATATAATAATGAATAATCCAGTTACGCAACACTCTGATATCCAGATACGTATTTCCATTATTAAATATTTTACATTACGCGCTAAACTTACTAAAGCTGAGCAGTGTTATTCGATATGCAGAAATATTATCGAGAAAGTTGACAATAATGTCAAGAAGATGAGTGTTACAGCGAGTGTCTTCAATACCTAACCTGTTACAAGTGAGCAGTATATAGAGACATCCTATACAAGGTTACTAGAAGCCTAAGAAATAAAAAGTCAAACTTGGGTTTATTTAGGTTATAACCCTCCTAGATTAAAATTAATCCTAATAAAGTCCGCTTCTTCAAGAATCAGTAGTTTGACTAGTAAAGAGAAGCGAATATCAAAATGGTTACAGAAGCGCTTGATACAACAGTGAGCTCTGGTCAGTCGCCGAGCATGTGACCAGCTGGGCCTTATAAAAAGCTTATTTATTTATTACAAGTACATGGGGAAGGAGTTCCTCAAGGTATCCTGCTGTTGGTTCCACCCTTTAGGTACCAGCTGTTAGTTTAGGCACTCGATGTGTGTCTGAGCACTAGCTGCTTGTTTGTGAACCAGATGGTATTGGTTATGGCACCAGTTGGCTCACTTTTGATCGCGAATGGAGCTGGTTTGAGCACTATAAATCCATTACAGTGCCTGAGAGAGAGAGAGAGAGAGAGAGAGAGAGAGAGAGAGAGAGAGAGAGAGAGAGAGAGCAGTTTCTATCTTTCAAGCTCTAAAATTAGTGGCATTTTCTCCAAAACGATCAGAAACTTTCTTGATAAAAACAAGAACGACAAAAAAAATACCTCAGTAAACTCAAAAATCATATTGGAGACAATTTCCCTTCTAAGATTCTTCAAATCTTCGTAAATACTAACAGCTATATTATTATTATTATTATTATAATCAAATAGAAGCGCTAAACCACAGGGGTTATACAACGCTGCAGGTTATTGTAGGATGCAGGGAGAGTGGGTTGTAAGAGGGAGATGGACGATTAGTAGGGTATGGAGTGCAGCATGACGGTGGATAGTGCAGGGGTGGAGGGTAGCAAGAGATCGAGGTAGAAGGGACTGAGGGAGGTGCTAGAGGTATAATCTTCAGAGTTTGTGTAGTAAGTCAGTTTCTGTCAAAAAGTCAATAGAGAGTCAGGATTAAAGGAGGGTCCATCTGCAAGAAGGGAAGGTAAAGAAAGGGCCGCAGAGCGAAGACGTCGTTGGAGGTAAATTCTGCGTGCTCGTTGATAGAGTGGGCAGTCCAACAGGATATGTCGAACAGACACTGGAACCTGACAATGCTCACAGAGAGGGGCAGGGAGCCTTTCCATGAGATACCCGTGAGTAAGACGAGTGTGGCCGATGCGAAGACGGGAGAGTGTAGTTTCCCATCCTCGACATTGGTGATAAGAAGAAGGCCAGAAACCTATAACTGGTTTAATAGAATGAAGTTTGTTATTCAGCAGGTCAGACCAGCGTTGTTGCCAACGGTGCGAAGGTGGGGCAATGACCGCAAAATAGTCCGTGAAAGGAACACCTCTATATGAAACTGGAAGGTCAGGGACTGCTGACCGCGCAGCAGTGTCTGCTTTGTTCATTGCCCTGTACGTCAACATGACCAGGGACCCAACAAAAGACAATATCTTTTTTGTTGCTAAAGATGCCGGCGTAAAACCAAAGGTGGATACGAAGAACTAGTGAGGTTATCAATTTACGGATAGCCTGTAAAGCACTAAGGGAGTCTGAAACGACCACAAATGGTGATATTATGAATAGATGCAATACGGATAAGGCCACAAGAATGGCATACAATTCAGCCTGTAAATATGAAGGGGGGTAATAGACGCCTCTACGCCTGTCCGAAACACTGTTTTCGAATCCAACGCCGTCAGATGACTTTAACCATCGGGTATACTGCGATGGAGGGAATGAGAACGGAAATGGGCTAGGAAAGAAAGAGCGGAAGCCGCCGTAGGCAGTTGGGCTTTTTGGCAAGGTGAGAGGAATAGAACAGACACGGACAGCAGGAACTTCCCAAGGGGGTAGAGGAAAGGGTGAAGACACATGAACATATAAAGAAACTGAAGGGAAGACAAGAGGAATGCAGACGAAGAGAAAGGGACAAAACAGGGGGGACGGACAAATAACGAGTCTACTAAATCTGTGACAATCCCATACATGGAAGGATTTGGGGGGTCATGAGAGGGAAACAATAGCTGAATTTTGCACCCCGACGATCGGGCAAGGATGGAATGTTCGCTTCTACATAGAGGCTCTCAACCGGGAAGAACGAAAGCACCAAGGCATGGTTTTAAACCCTGGTGATGGATGGGATTAAGGGTGGAAAAAAGTGGCAGGAGAGGCTGCCGAATATATCTTGGTCACATAATCGTTTCGATAGAATTAGGGCGAATGTAGACGAAGGAGAGTTCTACGATCAGCTCCCATGAAAGATGTGCAGGGTTTTAAGGAGGTTCAGCGCATGGCATGACAAGTCGCCTTCAGAGAGGTCAATGAGGTTTCCAGGACAATCTGCAGTCAAACAGGAGGCCGAGAAACCTGACTAATGCGTTCTGGGATACGTGAGCCGATAGGTACAATGGATGATCAGCACTGAATCTAGTGCAGACATAATTTGATGAGTTTTGCCACTAGAAAATTTAACCCTGAGTGGTGGCCCAATCAGAAACCCGGTTGATGGCATGCTGGAGGAACTGCAATGAGATGACAGTCAGCACCTGACTAAGCTATAGCAAAGTCGTCCACATAGAGCGATGACCAAATATTAGGTAGAACAGATGCCAGATTATTTATAGCAAGCAGAAAAGTGTTGTGCTCAGAACACATCCCTGGGGGACACCTTCAGCTTGGACAAATTCCGAGGAGAGTTCATTACTAACCCGGACCCGAAATGTCTGTCAGTTAAGAAAGCCTTAAGAAAGAATGGTAGGATGCATCGGAGGCCTAGGAGTGGGCCAAATTGTATGCATACGCCTTCTCAAGGTCGAAAAAGATAGGATAACCGAATGGTTATTCGCAAAGGCATTCACGAATATACGCATCCAAGGCAGAAAGGGTCAAGCAACGGCCCTTACGGGAAGCCATACTGACTAGGGAGGCTACTGTGAGTCTCTAAATACCACATCAACGTCTATTAACTAGACGTTCCATTACCTGCAAACTGTACTGGTAAGAGCGATGGGACGGTAGTGGAGAGGATCACGTCCCGTAAAGCACCTGGTTTTCGAAAAGGAGAACAATAGCAGACTTCACAGCTGGGAATAACCCTCAGACCATATAAGATTAAAGAGTCGTAAGAGGACAGTAAGAGCAGACTGATGTAAATGCTGTAGCATACGAATATGTATGCCGTCTGGCCCAGTTGCCGATGATCGGCAAGCAGAGAGTGTTGCCCAGTTCTTGAAGGGTAAAAGGCACATTATAGATTCTTTCTAAGAGAAGAAAATCTAAGGCTTTAACTCGCTGGCAGACTTAGAAGAAAGGAACGAGGGGCAATAGATGGAGCCCCTGAGAAATGCGGACGAGATGATTACCAATTTCAGTGGCAACGGCAAGAGGGTGTGTATATCGACACCAGCAACCTGAAGAACAGGAGCCGGGTCGGAGGAGAATTTACCACTCAATTTCCGCACTTTCTTCCAGACTGCACTCATCGAGGAAGCCGAAGTGACAGCAGAAACGTAATCTCGCCACAAGTGCGTTTACATCACGTATGACACGGCGAGCAATAGCTCTCTTCGCTTGAAATCAAGGAGCTCTCTGTGGTTCTGTTATACCGATACCTGCCCCATGCAGCGCGTTTCAAACGCACTGCCCGAGCACAAGTAGAGACCACCAAGGCACGCACTCTGAGGATGCTTGCCAGTAGGTGTGGGAAGCTGCAGATGGAAAGAAAAGAAAAACCCATCAATGGGGGACGAGGTAGGAACCTATGAAAGGCAGTAAGATGTAGTAAAGGTCCCATTGCCCGGTCAAACCAGCGTGGGCAATGAGGAGGTGGAGAAAACAGAGGGGACTTTAGGGCGATTGGGAAAAGACCCGTCATGTAAGTCCGAGGAAGACCATGAAGTCAAAGGACAGTTGATGAAGAGCAGATGGAAAGATCAGCAGTGAGAAAGAATGAGTTCGGGATCAAAATGAGTAGGAGTACCCGTATTTAAAACATGGAGGGGAAGAGAAGCAAGAAAAAGCCTCCAACTGAATGCCAAGGAGTCACAGGGACCCTCCCCAGAGAAAGTGGTGCGTTAAAAATCGCCAAGCAAAAGAAGGGGGCCGGGAAGGAAGAAAACCAGGGAAAAACAATATCTGGGATAGACAATGCCCGCTAAGGGGAGAGATATAAAGAACAGAGTGTATACCACTTATTCAAGTGGATACGGCTGCGGGTTTAAAGTAAGGAAGAAGGGACATAGAGCTGACGTTATGGAACACCAGTGCGTATAAGAAGAGCACTTTCGTTAAAGGGTTTTACCGGAAAAGGATCCGATTAATATAACAAAAACAGGGGCCTGATAACAGTGGATTGTAATTTGGGTTCTTTCAAACAGACCCCAATAGGGAAAAAAACTGGGAGAGCAACACCTGAAGCTCACCCCTGTTACCCCCGAGGCCTCGGATATTCCACTGCAAATAAGCCATGATTTATGGAGAAAAAGATAGAAGTAGAAGTGGGAGAGGAAAACCAGGACCAGGGTTAGAAAAGTCCAGGGGGGAGGCAGCGGAAGACCAATCAGAGAGGGGGGAGGATGTTGTGAAGGAAGGGGGGGAGACGAAGAAGAGAGATGAGGAAACCCCCGATGGAGAGTGTCCATCATCGGCCCAGTCTTGAAATATATTCTGCAATAGCTTCCAGTGTGGGAAATCAAAGAGCAGAATGTGAGACTACATTAGAAAGGAAGAAACCATCGGGAGTCTATAGACCGTACTAAAGTAGAGGACGAGGAGATAGGGAAAAGGGAAAATGTCGTGGGGGCTTGGGAGGGGGCAGGGGATGAAGGAGTGATGAGGGGGAGGGGTGAACTCCACACACGTTACAGAACTGGGGCGGAGGCGAAGAACCTGGGAAAGGGATTTTTTTGGGGTTTAAGAGGGGGGTGAGGTTTAGGTGGGAAAGGGCGAGGACGTGTAGACTCAGAATTGGGGAGTGAATAGAGGAAGGGGTGGGGTAGAGGGAAGCCGAGGTAGGGACCTGAGCCAAGAATATCAAAGGGTTCGACAGGGGGATTGAGGATGAGGCG
>WNWK01052348.1:0-12205 GCA_009830355.1 Cherax destructor | reverse complement strand
ACATAAACCCCAAAATTTTAGAATTTTAGAAGACTGCAGAATAAAGGGATACAATCATGACATACAAAATACTCAAAAATAGCAAAAAAGGGGCAAAAAAATGTCGTGCACAATGTAAGAAAAAAAATGCATCAAATTCCCTTTTAAAAAGTATTTGGGGGATTAGAAAAGAGAGAAACAATTTTAAATTTAGATCAGGAAGTGTTAGAAGTAAATGCAAGAAAAAAGTTTCAAGAAGGGGTTAATATACCCCAAGACGACGGAAGTAGTAAAAATGGTAATTTTAAGTAAATTTTGTAGCAAGTTTTATAAATCGACCTTTGCAAAGACATCACAAGTACAATAGAATCCATACTGCCACCGTAAGGTCTGGTTGCTGTGTGGCTCCCACAGCTGCCATCAAGGGGCCACCACCCACCAGAGCCAGCAAGGTTCCAACAACTGTAAATCAAGGCCACCAGCCACCAGAGCCAGTAAGGTTCCCACAGCTGCCATCAAGGGGCCACCACCCACCAGAGCCAGCAGGGTTCCCACAGCTGCCATCAAGGGGCCACCACCCACTAGAGCCAGCAAGGTTCCCCAGCTGCCATCAAGGGGCCACCATCCTCCAGAGCCAGCAAGGTTCCCACAGCTGCCATCAAGGGGCCACCACCCACCAGAGCCAGCAAGGTTCCCACAGCTGCCATCAAGGGGCCACCACCCACCAGAGCCAGCAAGGTTCCCACAGATGCCATCAAGGGGCCACCACCCACCAGAGCCAGCAAGGTTCCCACAGTTGCCATCAAGGGGCCACCACCCACCAGAGCCAGCAAGGTTCCCACAGATGCCATCAAGGGGCCACCACCCACCAGAGCCAGCAAGGTTCCCACAGATGCCATCAAGGGGCCACCACCCACCAGAGCTAGCAAGGTTCCCACAGCTGCCATCAAGGGGCCACCACCCACCAGAGCCAGCAAGGTTCCCACAGCTGCCGTCAAGGGAGCCACCACCCACCAGAGCCAGAAAGGTTCCCACAGATGCCATCAAGGGGCCACCACCCACAAGAGCCAGCAAGGTTCCACAGATGCCATCAAGGGGCCACCACCCACCAGAGCCAAAAGGTTCCCACAGTTGCCATCAAGGGGCCACCACCCACCAGACCCAAAAGAAGGTTCCCACAGATGCCATCAAGGGGACACCACCTACCAGAGCCAGCAAGGTTCCCACAGCTGCCATCAAGGGCCACCACCCACCAGAGCCAGCAAGTTCCCACAGCTGCCATCAAGGGGCCACCACCCACCAGAGCCAGCAAGGTTCCCACAGATGCCATCAAGGGCCACCACCCACCAGAGCCAGCAAGGTTCCACAGTTGCCATCAAGGGGCCACCACCCACCAGAGCCAGCAAGGTTCCACAGATGCCATCAAGGGGCCACCACCCACCAGAGCCAGCAAGGTTCCCACAGATGCCATCAAGGGGCCACTACCCACCAGAGCTGGCAAGGTTCCCACAGCTGCCATCAAGGAGCCACCACCCACCAGAGCCAGCAAGGTTCCCACAGCTGCCATCAAGGGGCCACCACCCACCAGAGCCAGAAAGGTTCCCACAGATGCCATCAAGGGGCCACCACCCACAAGAGCCAGCAAGGTTCCCACAGATGCCATCAAGGGGCCACCACCCACCAGAGCCAGCAAGGTTCCCACAGTTGCCATCAAGGGGCCACCACCCACCAGAGCCAGCAAGGTTCCCACAGATGCCATCAAGGGGACACACCCACCAGAGCCAGCAAGGTTCCCAAGCTGCCATCAAGGGCCACCACCCACCAGAGCCAGCAAGGTTCCCACAGCTGCCATCAAGGGCCCACCACCCACCAGACCCAGCGAGGTTCCCACAGCTGCCATAAAGGGGGCCACCACCCACCAGAGCCAGCAAGATTCCCACAGCTGCCATCAAGGGGTCACCACCCGCCAGAGCCAGCAAGGTTCCACAGCTGCCATCAAGGGGCCACCTCCCGCCAGAGCCAGCAAGGTTCCCACAGCTGCCATCAACTGGCCACCACCCGCCAGAGCCAGCAAGGTTCCATCAAGGGCCACCACCCACCAAGGTTCCCACAGCTGCCATCAAGGGGCCACCACCCACCAGAGCCAGAAAAGGTTCCCACAGCTGCCATCAAGGGGTCACCACCCGCCAGAGCCAGCAAGGTTCCCACAGCTGCCATCAAGGGCCACCTCCCGCCAGAGCCAGCAAGGTTCCCACAGCTGCCATCAAGGGGCCCCACCCACCAGAGCCAGCAAGGTTCCCACAGCTGCCATCAGGGGTCACCACCCGCCAGAGCCAGCAAAGTTCCACAGCTGCCATCAAGGGACCACCACCCACCAGAGCCAGGAAGGTTCCCACAGCTGCCATCAAGGGTCACCACCCACCAGAGCCAGCAAGGTTCCCAGCTGCCATCAAGGGGTCACCACCCGCCTGAGCCAGCAAGGTTCCCACAGCTGCCATCAAGGGACCACCACCCGCCAGAGCCAGCAAGGTTCCCACAGCTGCCATCAAGGGGCCACCACCCACCAGAGCCAGCAAGATTCCACAGCTGCCATCAAGGGGTCACCACCCGCCAGAGCCAGCAAGGTTCCCACAGCTGCCATCAAGGGACCACCACCCACCAGAGCCAGGAAGGTTCCCACAGCTGCCATCAAGGGTCACCACCCACCAGAGCCAGCAAGGTTCCCACAGCTGCCATCAAGGGGTCACCACCCGCCTGAGCCAGCAAGGTTCCCACAGCTGCCATCAAGGGACCACCACCCGCCAGAGCCAGCAAGGTTCCCACAGCAGCCTCTCAACTCTCACAGTTCCCCACGAGATCATTACTTGTCTGGGAAGCTTATGGCTGAGAAACGAACCTTGGGAATATTTTCATTATATAGACTTCGTAGATACATATCAGTGTGAGTGGATGAAGACAATCATGATGTATTAAAAATTATAGTAGTTACTATTACAAATAAATCATAATACAAAAAAATAAAAGCAACAAGAATACAAGAAACATTTATATACTTCTCTAAATCTTTCCTTGACAACACAAGCAACACCAAGTGAGAAGACACACAACCAGCTGCACAATCAACACCTTCAGCACCAACAACACCCAAAGTACAATTAACACACAAAGTTGCAATCACAGCACTATCAACACCTGCAGTAACTGTACTATCAACACCTGCAGTAACAGCACTATCAACACCTGAATTAACAGCACTATCAATACCTGCAGTAACAGCACTATCAACACCTGCAGTAACAGCACTATCAACACCTGCAGTAACAGCACTATCAACACCTGCAGTAACAGCACTATCAACACCTGCAGCAACAGCAACATAATCAACGAAACTACCACCATACAGATGCACTTGTCTCCAGTAGCAGCAGCAACATCAACACCTGCAGTAGCAGTATCAACACCTGCAGCAACATCAACACCTGCAGTAGCAGTATCAACACCTGCAGCAGCAGTATCAACACCTGCAGCAACATCAACATCTGTTTTAACATCAACACCTTCAGTAGCAGTATCGATACCTGCAGTAGCAGTATCAATACCTGCAGTAGCAGTATCAACACCTGCAGTAACAGTATCAACACCTGCAGCAACATCAACATCTGTTTTAACATCAACACCTTCAGTAGAAGTATCAACACCTGCAGTAGCAACATCAACACCTGCAGCAGCAACATCAATACCTGCAGTAGCAGTATGATAATCGCTTTCAGAAACAAGAGCAACATCAACATCAGCAACAGTACCTTTATCATTATTACAACCTCAGGTTCAATGGCCTGTTAACCTGAGTGTAAAGGAAGCTTGGAGCAAAGAAACACAGTAGAAGATGTATTGAAATTGTATTTCTTCAAAAATCAGCTAGATTAATTCCAAACTTTTATCTTTTCCTTCACCAAGTAATTGTGATTATATAAGACTTTTGTCTTTTCCTTCACCAAGTATAACAAAGTGATATTTACACCTATGTACACTATATACAAAGGAGTAGTGTTTAGTGCACGCCACAGTTGTCTAGGCTAAGCAGCAGCCAAAAGACAGACAACTTTCCACAACCAGCTCCATGCAGGAATTCCAATGACAAACTGCGAGTGGTAACCACGTCACCTTTTGTCATTGTTAAACTCGCATTTAATTGGCTGAACCGAGTCGTTGATTTGATGATGGGGCCCTCATCACCAAACCCTTAACGATGGTTCGCTGGTTGGAGGAGCTATGTGGGTGTGTTAACATGCTCCGAATAAAGGTTACATACTCTTTGCATGCAACACCCCCACCCCAAGAGGGCTCAGGACCAGGCTTCCACCTCAATGGGTAGAGTGCCACCATGGCACATTATAATAATGGGACCGCCTTTCCCTCTACCATCCGCTCATTAGTTAAAGCTAAACTTTCTCGAGACATAAGTCCAGCTTTAAACTTAAGAGTGAGACAGCCGACGGTAGGGCTAACATAGGTCCAAGGTGCCTGCGGTCGGTAGCAGGGCACCCCCACTAAAAAACCCCACCACTAGGGGAAAAAAGGGCTGGTTCTACCCAAAGTCCCTAACACATCCTAACTAAATACAATGACTTCTGGACAACACATCAGCTATTGTGTTAAATTTTCCAGCAATGTGTATAATTTTTATATTGTAGGGTTGCAACCTAATACTCCAACGCATGAGTCTGGTATTTTTGTTTTTCATGTGCTGCAGGTATACCAGAGGGTTGTGGTCGCTGTAGATGAAGACCACCTGAGATGACTGGCCCACGTAGACATCAAAATGCTCTAATGCCAGAAGTAGAGCCAGGCCTCTTTCTCTATAGTAGAGTAGGCCCTCTGGTGTGGTTGATATTTGGCAGAGAAAATGCCACAGGCTGCAACCCATCATCCCCAGATTGCAGAAGCACTGCCCCCACCCCAGACTCACAAGCATCAATCTGTAAGGAAAATGGTTTTGAAAAGTCTGGAGACAACAGAATGGGTGCAGTACAAAGTAATCTCTTTGCTTTCGTAAAGGCATCTTGACATTCTGGGGTCCAAATAAAGGGAACTTTGTGACTGGTAAGTGAGGTTAGAGGTGCAACAATATCTGCAAAATTTTTACAGAATCTTCTATAAAACCCTACCATCCCTAGAAAACGTTGAAGGGATTTCCTGTCAGGGGGAACTGGATAATTATTAATGGCCAGAATTTTTGCAAATTTAGGGGCCACTTTGCCACTACCTACTTCATGGCCCAGAAAATTAATAGTAGATTGGCCAAAGGATGACTTTGATAAATTAACAGTTAAATGAAAACTCTGGAAGGTCTCAAAGAGAGCCTTAAGCCTAAACACATGTTGGTCCCAAGTATCCGACACAACAACTATGTCATCTAGGTAAGCTGCCGTGCCTTCAAGTCCTTTAATAGCCTGATGGATAAGTCTCTGGAATGATGCAGGAGAGTTTTTCATTCCGAAGGGGGTCACTGTATACTGATAATGACCTCCTGGAATTACGAAGGCAGAGAATTCCTTCGCCTTATCTGTTAAAGGTACTTGATAGTAACCTTTAAGGAGGTCCAATTTGGATACAAAAGTAGCCTAACCCACAAAGTCGATTACATCATCCAAACGTGGCAGAGGATAGGCATCTGCAATTGTGACCTCATTCACCTTACGGTAATCTGTGCACATTCGGAACCCTCCATCAGCTTTGTTAACAAGGATGCACGGTGAAGCCCACGGACTAGATGACTCCTCCACTAACCCATGCTCTAACAGAAATTCTACCTCCTGTTGAAGTAGCTTCTGTTTTTCAGGATTAGCTCTGTAAGGGGAGAGTTTAATAGGTTTAGAGTTTCCAACATCTACATCATGATATCCTAATGTACATTTTTTCGGCACATCCGAAAAAATGTCAGGATAAGACTGTAGGAGCGCAGTTAAATTAGTTACTTGAGACTTGGTCAAACCCGAATTTGGAAGCTTTACATTAATCTCAGAGTGCAAAGAGTCAGGGTCATCAGAGGCAGAGGACAGAGTCATTACTGGAACTTTATCTGGTGTATTAAAAGCTTTAATTTGATTAATGTGGTAAGTTTTGCTTTTTGAGGTCTTGTCAAGGGGAGATACCACATAATTTACATCAGATAATTTACTTACGATTTGCATTGGTCCCGTAAATCTAGCTTTCAAGGTGTGGCCAGGTATAGGCTCCTGTACCAACACCTTATCTCCTGGATGGAAGGAGCGAAATTTTGAGTTTCTGTCATACCTCTGTTTCATCATATTCTGAGCTGCCTTCAAGTTAGCCTTAGCCAACTGACGTGCTACCTGCAACCTTGAAGAAGGGTTGTAGCTGGTTGTGGAGGCGTCTTTTCCCATCCATCCTTCTTTGAGCACACGTAGAGGACCTCGTACATTGTGCCCAAATATCAGCTCAAAAGGACTGTACCCTGTAGACTTTGCACAGTTTCTCTCATTGCGAATAGCAACAGAGGAAGTGATTCATCCCAGTCTGTAGGAAAATGCAAGCAGAATGTTCTCATCATTGTTTTTAACGTCTGATGGAATCTTTCCAAGGCGCCTTGAGACTGAGGATGATAGGCAGTGGATAGGTTATGAACTATTCCTAGCTTAGTTAATGCTTCCCTAAATGCTTTGGCAGTGAAGTTAGTACCTTGATCACTTTGAATAGTTTTAGGAATTCCAAAGCAAGAGATAAACTTAGTTAAAGCTTTAAGGATTGCTTTAGTGTTAATACTGCGCATGGGAACTGCTTCTGGGTATCTAGTTACTCTATCCATGATTGTGAATAAGTACTGATTTCCAGACTTAGCTTTAGGTAGTGGACCTACACAATCTATTATCAATTCTGAGAAAGGGTCTCCATTAACAGGAATGGGATGGAGAGGTGCAGGTTTAATGGGGTGTCCAGGTTTCCCTACCTGCTGACATTCTGGACAACAGCGAATATGATTCTTTACATCTTGCCTTAACTTTGGCCAAAAGAATTCTTTTGTTATTCGGTATTGAGTTTTGGTAATTCCCAAATGGCCTCCTAAAGAAGAATTATGGGCTATATTTAGTATCTGAGACCTAAACTTTCTGGAAACCACTAACTTATCTGTTTGTTGTTTTCCCTCCACCTCCTTACCAGTTTCAGTGCAGACTAAGTAATTATTTTTTAAGAGATATTTGACCGGTGACCCGAAGTGGATTTACCCATAGCTGCCTCAAAAGCAGAGTTTAGTGAGGAGTCTTTCCGTTGTTCCTCCCGAAAGGACAGTCCCTCAGGCATGGAAACAGAGACATCTGGCAATCCTGCAACCCTGGAATAGGAAGGCTTGATCTGTGCAGCAACATAAACACCTGCATCATCATTATCATCAGCAGCAACACACTCATAAACACCTTCAGAAACACCACCCTGTAAACTTCTGAAGCAACAGCACCCATAAACACCTGCAACAGCACCATCTTCATTAACAACTTTAACAGCAAAGCCTACACCTATAACAGCACCATCAGCATCCACATCTTCTACATCATCATCAACACCTGCACCTGCTATAACACCATCAACACCTACACCTGCTAGAACACCATCAACACCTTCACTTGCTACAACACCATCAACACCTTCACCTGCTACACCATCAACACTTACACCTACTACAACACCATCAACACCTTCACCTGCTACAACACAATCAACATCTACACCTGCAACAACACCATCAACACCTTCACCTGCTACAACACAATCAACACCTACACCTGCTACAACACCATCAACATCTACACCTGCAACAACACCATCAACACCTTCACCTGCTACAACACCATCAACATCTACACCTGCTACAACACCATCAACACCTTTAAGCTCTACCTTCATCACCTAGATAAGCTATGGCATCATTAACACCTGCAGCTCCACTATGACCACAGTCACCATAATCAACACCTGCAACAGCAATATCAACACCTATATCTACTACAACACCATCAACATCTTCACAGGAAAATCTTTAACACGTAGATCAGCTACGGCTCCATCAACACCTGCAGCTCCACAATGACCACAATCACCACTATCAACACCTGCAGCAACAAAGACACCACAAGCACCACCATCAACACCTGCAACACCACAATCACCACCATCAATCACCTGCAGCTCCACAATGACTACAATCTCCACAATCAACACCTGCAACACCAAGACCTTCAGCAGCATCAGCTCATGCAGCAGCAACCTCAGTAGAAGCAACACCTGAAGCAGCATCTACAACACTACAAACAGTACCCAATGCAACAGCATCAACACTCTCAGCAGCAGCGTCAACACCTGCAACACCTTGACTATCAACACCTACAGCACAGTTCATAACACCTACACTAGCAGCATCTGCAGCACATAATATATCCATGACAGCAGCAGCAACATCAACAACTTACAGCAGCAGCATTAAAACTAACAGCAGCAGCATTAAAACTAACAGCAGCAGCATTAAAACTAACAGCAGCAGCATTAAAACTAACAGCAGCAGCATTAAAACTAACAGCAGCACTATCATTACCATCAACTCATCTAGTATCAACAGGATCATCAACACCTCACAAAGCAGCAGCACCATCAACACCATTACATCAACATCTACAACAGTAGCAGAACCATCAATAAATTTAACAGCAGCTGTAATAGTAGCAGCAGCAAACACATAGCAGCAACATGTGCAACACATGCGGCAGCACAACCACCATTAACACCAATACCTTCAGCAACAAAACCATTAACACATGAAGCTGCAGCGCCACAATAAACAACTGCAGCAACATCAACACCATTAATACTAACATTTTATACCAGGTTTAAGGCATTGTAGAGCATCGATTACTCCAGCTGAACACATCATTCAAATTGGGGCGACTACCAGTTGTGCTGGAGGTTCTGCTTATTCAGGTGAGGGAACAGTATGTAGAGTAGTATGGGCCTTCAGACTCTCACCAGCCTCGAGATGGTACACACCATATGTAGGGTATATGTGGCCTTGTCATGTACTCTACTCAGCCTCGTGGTACACATCTCATTCTATACTCTCTCTCTCTCTCTCTCTCTCTTCTCTCCTCTTCTCTCTCTCTCTCTCTCTCTCTCTCTCTCTTATTTCGTTGATCATGTGGTTAATACTTATTACTACAAATATAGCATAAACTTTCTGCACTGTTCAGGCATCCATGTCTGATCATGTTAATTTAAAAGATTTCAGATAACAAACAAAAAGAAATAGAAAGTAAATATTGATGCGTGTGTTCGGCAAAGAAATGTAATTAAGTGGAATAAACACCAATTTACACAATCAATAGAAACCTTTTTTAAATATAACTGAAGACTGGGATGGCCAGAACACAGCTGGTGCTCTCAGACTCTTCCTGACAAACAAACATGATGCGTGGGATTCATGTTTATGGATTTAAGGAAGCAGCCGCGAGGCTTACCTCACTATTCAAGTTTATACATATAACACAATATCTTATCTGTTTGGGTAATTCCGAATTAATATTCAGTTTCAGCATGTAAATAATAATTAAAAAAAAACTTTCCTTTTTAGAAGTAGCATCAGCGGTGTCATTGCGGACCAGTAATACTAAAGCCATAACAGAAGTGTTTATCAAATTTATGTCTCAGGTAAGACTCCCACGCTCTATCCAAAGTATTAAAGCGTCAGACTTTAATGATCTGAACTACATCAAAATATAGCGGATCTTTCGGGGGCCTGCTGTACTTACCGTCTACATTTTTCTAAAGATTAGGACGGGTATCACCATCGGTGCTCTTAGCTAGGTGAGAAACAGTATAGGAGTCGACTGACTACAGCCCCTGGTGGATGCTGTTCAGCCACAAGGTAAGAGGAACTTTACAAGTGTGAGGGAAAAGTCTAATTGGATTTATTCTTTTTCTTCAGATTTCTCCGGTAGTGCGGCTGTCCGTTGGTTATTTCTGTTTGTTTCAACCTAATATCTCTTCTCTCTTTCTTCCTGTACATTAATGGTATATAATAACGACAAGATAAAGAGTTAGAAACATTTGCAACATCTGGGTATCTTTATTTCTAAACGTTTCGCCCAGTGGCTTTATCAATACAATAGAAAGTCATAATAGTATGTAAAACTATATACAACAGAGATTCTTCAAGACTACGGTGCTCTTCACTAAGACTGATTACCTCAGTTTTTGTATAGTTCTCCATACCTCACATTATGACCTTGTAGTGTATTGATAAAACCATTGGCTGGCGAAACGTCTACAAATGAAGATACCCAGATAAGAACATAAGAAAGAAGGAACACTGCAACAGGCCTACTGGCCCATGCGAGCCACGTCCAAGTCTCCCACCGGCTTAAGCTAATGCCCCGACCCAGCCAATAAAGGATCACATTATACTGCTTATGTGTTTATTTTTCCATTGTGTCGGTATTTTATACCATTTATTTCCACTCAGAACTTTGCTTTTGTCTATATTAAACTGCATCTGCCACTTATCTGACCACTGCATCAGTCTATTCAAATCTTCCTGTAGCGTTCTAGTGTCCTCAGAATTAATCCAGCTGCCTATTTTGATGTCATCGCCAAACATGCTTATGTCGTTATTTATTCCCACATCTATAACGTCTATGTATATCGAGAACAACAAAGAGCCCAAAACTGACCCCTGTGGAACAATGCTTGTGACATATTCCCACTTCGATTTCTCCCCTTTTATGGAGAATCTCTGTTGCCTATCTGTCACTCATGCCTCTATTCAGGAAAAAAAATTCCTTCTGTTCCTTGTGCCTCTATATTCCTCAACAATCTCCGATGTGGAACTTTATCAAAAGTCTTACTGAAGTCTATGTACACAATATCATATTCATTACCATGATACACCTCTGCAAATACCTTCGTGAAAAACGTTAGTAAATTCGTCAAACAGGAACGACCCCTTTCTAAAACAGTGTTGAGATTCAAGGTGACTTCCAAAAACCTCGGTAATTATTGATTTCATAAATTTCCTCACAATGAAGGTTTAGATATCTGGTACATAATTCGAAGCTAAGGACCTGTCTTCTCTTTCAGATAGGTGCCCCACATTTACTATTTTCCACTTATGAAGCACTGTGCCAGTTTGTACTGATATGTTGAAAAGAGTAGCCAATGGTTTGCTAAGTTCCTCCTTACATTTTGTTATAACCCTCGAGAACAGTTCATCAGGGCCCGAGTATTTGTTAGATTTTAATCTATCTATTTGTTTGAGAACCATGTCACTAGTGACGTGGATAGTACACAATTTATTTTCGTCCTGGCCCGATGACCTTTTTCATCTAACACTTTTGACACAGGCTACAGCCATACAACATCTCCCTAAATCATACTGTATAATACGAATAAACAATACTTCAATGGACGCACTCTCTAGGGGTTTTTTAACTAAAACTAGGGGTGTATATATGACTGTTTTTTTACATACTTATTATTTAGATGAGGATAGATAAAATTATTTATTTTCTTACAAAGGTGTTTTTTTTTGTGAGGTCATTCACTGTTGGCATTGCCAAGTGTCTTGACATAAACTAGCTCTACTGTCTGCTGTCATCCTTTGCGGGTTGCTTGGCATATGAGCCAATTTTGCGTCATACTTACAATTACATATTTCAGTGGAGCACTGGCAGCTGGGCGATGGTAGAAGAAAATGTGGTTTCATTAGTTAGCTTCATTTCATATATTCGTGCAATAGTCGCAAGCGCCCACCTTTATAGCCGCTGACGGACCCCATCAGTGACATTGCTCTGGGGTGACATGTGCTGAGTGCAGATATTGCATTCGACATGCATCTCATGTAGCTACATTTTAAATGTCATCTTTGTTGTTTTAAGGCATGATAAGTCACTATCCAAACAGATTGACTACCAGTTGGGCTGAGGTTTAATTTCAGGTTGATGAGGGAGAGTCAGGGTAAGCTCCCGGGCCTTCAGACTCTCAGTAGTGTTTTTAAACTGTACCGGTAACAGTATTTATGTTTACAATTTATCTTCAAACTTCTACATATATTAGTGTTCATAGATTCATTTCCATTGTCTATAGTAAAAAATTTTAAATCTGGAGTAGGAAATATTGTAAAAAAATACTGTTATCTGGGTTATTCCCCTTTTTTCCCTCTTTC